>VMKM01001535.1:0-132750 GCA_008360985.2 Macquaria ambigua | reverse complement strand
TCTTGGTGCCAGATACCAGAGCACACCTTCAGAGGTCTAGTGGAGTCCATGCCTCGACGGGTCAGGGCTGTTTTTGCGGCAAAAGGGGGACCTACATAATATTAGGCAGGTGGTCATAATGTTATGGCTGATCGGTGTAAATACCACTAAAGTTCAATGTTGTAAACCCCATAATCAATGTTGAGAAGTAAATGACCAAATTCTTTGTATACAGGGGCAAACTCTTGCAATCTGTTTACATATTAAAACTGTAAAAACATAGTTGCTACATAGTAAAAGCAACCTGTAAACTAACATAACACTTAAATTCATTCTAACAACATGCAGCTGCTTCAGTACTTTTACTTTTTTTTTTTTAATGTTTTGGGGCGTCATGGTGGCAAATAGTTAAGATGCACCATAATGATGCATGTCATACCCCTCTCTCTCTCCCTCATTTCCCGTCTGCAATTCTACTATGACCTATCTAAAAAATGCACAATGCCAAAAAATACTCTTTAAAAATGTTTTTAAAGTGGCCTCTTTAATAGGTGGACCTCTACCATCTAATGCAATCCAATACAACAGCCCTGTTATAACAGATATCTATACAAACCTCACAGTGTCCAGTTTTTGGTGAAATTGTCAGAAATGTGTAAATGTATGTTTATTATTGAGAGTTGAAGGTGGTGTTGTACTGGATTACATTATATTGAGAGGTGTTTCTAATTTTTTTCCCTTCCCTTTTACATACATAAGGACAGCAGAATATTAGAAACACCTCCGAATATAACGCCGTCCAGTACAACACCACCACTAACTACGGTATGACCTAACTGCTAAAACGTATCATTGAATGAACACCTCTAAGACACTTTATGTCTTATAATATGGCACAAATTTAGCTTTATTTTGTTTTCTTTGGGATTTTGAGATTCAGTTAATTGAACGTGAAAGCACAAATACACCTGTCTATATAAGTTCCCACAGTTGACAGGGCAAGTCTGAGAAAACCAAACTATAAGGTCCAAAGAACTGTCAACAGAACTTTGAGTGTTAAGGCAAAAATCTGGGGAAGGGTATAATTGTTTGGATCGACTGGGACTGTTAAAGCTTCATTAGGACCAAATGGCCTCTCTAACGGAGTTCCTCTGCAGAGATGGAGAACCTGTCAGAAAGACAACAATCTCTGTAACACTGCATTAATTAGGACTTCTTAGTAGAATAGCTATATAGATTCCACTCCTAACTTAAAGGCATATGGCAGCCTGCCTGGAGTTTACTTAATGACAGTACACCTGACAGCACGAGATGAAAATATTATGTGGAACGTTGGCCCTGAATGCAATGTGGCAAACCAAGCTACAGCTTATCACTTGTTCCAACAAAGATGATGTTGATGGTTGCAGCATTACCAACAGGACAGAGGAAACCATAAACAAAGCTAAATGCAGAAAGATATTTGAAGAAAAGCTACAGATGACCTCAGAGTGGGGTGCAGACTCATCTTTCAGCATGCCAATGACGTTTCAGCACACAGCAAAGATGTGGCATCATGACAAGAGTCTGAGCATCTAGTGACCCAGGCACCAGCTCAGGTCTGGAGGTGAAGCTGTTTGAAAATCTGTGGAGAGACCTGAAGACTGCAATTCCTCTGACTGTACCCATCCAATCTGATAGTAGCTATGAGGATCTGCACAGCATAGCACAAAAAAGTGTGCTAGATGGTAAAAGCAAAGAGGACTTGAAGGTGTGATTGCTGCAAATGGCGCCTTAAGAAAGTAAGAGTCTGAACGCCTATGTAAATCAGACATCTGTGTTTCACATTTATTAAATTCACATTTAAAAAAGATGTCTATCAAAGTCATGTATTGGAAATTTCACTTGGAATTCATTTTTATTAGTTTCTTAACCGACCAATGCTTAATGCAATTAAAGGTGTTACACTTTACACCTCCTTAAAACTGCCTAATGAGTAACATGGAGAAGCAGTCTGTGGGTGTAGTGCAGTATCATTTAACAAAGTGAATTATGCTATCAGCAATAGTGGCCACTGCCAAATTCTCGTGTTTAAAAGGGAACCATGGAAGCAAGAAGACACGGACAAAACATGTAAGGTGAATTTTTGCTCCCTTCAAAAATCTACCGTCAAAATTAAATGTTTCATTTTCTGTCTGACTCCCTGCTGGCTCCACAAGACTTATCTGAAATACTATAACAGCAGCAAACACTGACAGTAAGAGAATGTGATTGTAGACTCATTTATTTTGTGCCTATCTCCTGATGGTTTCCGATGATAGAAGACTGCTAGCCTTGGTCCGTTTACCACAGTTAAACCCAACAACAGCTCAGTGTGCTGGTGAGACTGAGCTCCTCTGCTAAATCCTTTCTCACTGAGACTCGGAGATGATAGCACTATCAGTAATCTGCACAATAAAACTCCTGCTTTAGGAAAGACACGTGTCATAAACTCAGATGCAAATGAGTCAGGACATTCAAAGAAAATTAATTTAACAATATCGCAATATACCACATTTACTGCTGCACTGATTTATTCTGTGTGTTGCTATTATTTGTTTAACTCCCTGTATTGAAGTATAAGAAGTATATTCCCAATGGGAATTGAATCTATGAATTGTTAAAGCCCTTTACTGTTGCCAAACTAAAGAAAAAAACGTTAGACATTTGGTCATACAGATGAAGATGAGACGGTTTGTTAAAGCTCAGCCTGTCCTTGGACATTAAAAGTTTGAAAAACTAAAAACTACTAAACTAAAATGACATCAGATGGATCAGTATTGACATGACAAATGAGGAATTATACAGTATTATGTATTCTGCAGGAGTTTATCATTGCAGGCATTATCTTGCCATGTGGTCACCACTTGCTATGAATCTGCCAGTCAATCTGCGTTGTGCCTTTGCTGTTCACAGTTGCCATTGGACATGATAATGTTAATTCCTAAGTAAATACTGAAAAGCATGTTATATTTATCACAGACAAAATGATGTGAATGATTTTCAGTTCCATCTTTTTACAAATAAAAAAAAAAAAAGGCTTATAAGCCTGCACATTGTGTTTCTTCTATGACTTTCATTACATAAGGCAAATCTCCACAGCCTACAAGTCTGCATTATGTCTGTTAATTGATGTTATGATGATGACGCCCTCAGAGTTTATTCATCCATTTGTATGTGGCTAGGAGCTCAGCATATGGGATGTCTTACCCAACTAATCATTCCCCATACAAAATGCTCTTTTCTATCTCTGTGTCTCACTAAAGGGTGGAAATAGAAAAATGATGGGCTCTGACTGAAGTCTTTCAGGTGTTACAAGTGTTTGAGGTCTATGTTGCTGTCCTAGTCAAAGACAACTTGTCACTCAGCATGTCAAGTGTCAGCTTAAGCATTTATCTTTGCGCAGCCACCCAACAAATTTGTATTGACGTTGTTTCCACCCAAACACAAATGGAAATGGAATTACATCTTCTGACATTTCTTTGAATGCACCATAAATCAACATCAAAGTAACGTGGAAGTTCCATATAGTGTGAATGCACTGAATTACAGAGTCACACAAACACACAGAAAATCTTAGCCATGTGGAAGTCCACTGTAATGGAGAGAAGCAAATTCAGCAGCCAAGAATCCATGCAGTGTGATGCAAGTACCCATGAGCTGGTTCAAATAAGGGTTTTGCAGACGGAGGTAAAGCTAACCCATTTCTCTGTTCCCAGTAGAGGGGCCCACGGAAGGAGGAAACCTGCCTCCTGCAGCTATGGCTAATCATATAATTTCAATTAAGAATATCTGCTCCGGATTATTAAGACGCTCAGAAGCTCAGTGGAGCTGCGAGTCAATGATTTGCAAACCAGAGAGGAAGGTTATAGAAACAACACTACAATGTGAGGCAGGAGAGTAATACCACTTTAATTAGGCTCTATGCAGCTCAAGCTGGCAGACCTGTCAGAGGGTGGTTACACGAGAGTCGTGAGTGACAGCTAACTCCTTTCACTGTAATAGCACAGAGACTTACTGTAGAGAGAAGGCCTTGCCATTCACAAACCAGAGGTGAAACTAGATTAGCAATAATGTCTTTCAGTCACCCTTGTACATTGGGCTGATGTTCACTGAACTGCGCACAAGCTTATAGTCACTTTGAACTGGCTGACCTGGAAAGAATGAGATCCTCTGATGCTACAGATAATCCAGCAGAGCTTGTTGTGTCTGAGGAAATGAAAGAGCCTAAGCCATTAATAGCGATTCTTTAATGTGCTGGGAATAGCATTCCACCAAGCAGGCATTTATTTTACTGTGCAGCAAAACCAAAAAATTGTTTATGTGAACGCAATTAAGGTGTGTTTAGTTTAATTTTGCACCCCTGTGGCTCGTCTCTTTTAGCGTGATAGGGTTATGAGCCTCAACCAAGTATGTTTTTTTTTTTCTTAGAAAGAATTCATCTGTGCGTCATTGCTATGAGGCGGAGAATTAAGAGAGTTACATCTGAGCCCTCAAGAATCCCTCCACTTTCAACTGCTTCTGATTAGACCAGGGCTGAAGGCTCGCTGTCGCCATGGTGACAGGCAGCAAAGATTGGACTCGAGACAGTTTCCAAAGGAAGCCTACAGTGGCCACTAAATTGGGTGAAAATAAATAGAACTGATGTCCTATTTACCAAGACTGCTGGTGGAGTGCGAACATTGCAGTGAAGGAGTCTCTTGGGGGCAGATGTGGAGAGGAAGGGATGTCCTCCCCGATATTTCCAAATTAATAAAATGAAGTGTTCCAGGTTCAAATACACATTCATCTTGTCTGCCAGATGTGGACAGCAGCCGATGTTGACAGGAGGAGTTATGTCCACACTGTTATTTTTGGATGAATATTGTGAGATGTGTAACACGCCCTTCCCCCTTTTTCAAAATTTATATTTTGCCCCCAAATATCACTACAATCACACTAAACTGGGTGCTCTATTTCCCAGTCACGATCATCACAATGAGAGAATGCACTGGCTTGACAAAAGCCCAGATACACTCATCTAAGGTTTGCCTATTAGGATTGTTTTGCACTCAAACAAAAAGGCAAGAGACGAGTGTTCATGAAGTGCTTAGAACACTAACTGTTTGTGCGGTGTATTCGTATGCTAGCATGAAGCTCCAACATATGATGTTCAGAAGACCAAACCAGAAAAACAAACAGCAAATAAACATGGATATCATAAAAAGGACAAAAGCACTGTCAATACTTTGAAGCCTAACTCTCCTAGTAAACTTGAGTGTACCAAGCACAATAACAAGGTCCAGCTACAGAATCAGAGCAGCCTGCAGCTGACTTTTAAAACCAAATGCATTCAAAAGGGATAAAGTACGATGCAAAAATGTGGTATGCAGAAGTAAAGAGGAGGAAACAATGAATTGGCCATTCTGCAGCCAAGTGCTTAGCAGCACCAAAGGGAGTTAGGCATAAAACACAAAATCCAAATAAATACTTGGATTTTCCAACAACCCCTCTCACTTCAGAGCCACTCTAAAAAAAAAATTTAAAAAAATCTTTCAGCAACAATGAAGAAAAGGCAGATGAAAGTGTTTGAGCTGTTCAAAAGTATAAGACATAAAAGAGACGTTATGTAACAATAGTACTAGCATAAATAACTTCTAATTTACATCAGTTGATTCTTTTCATTCTCTTTTTGGAATATGTCATTGAAAAACATTATAAATAATTTTAAAATGCCTGAAGTACAGTTGATATTATGTATTATAAAACACTCCCACAAAAGACAAGAGAATTGAACAGTTGATTCAATGTTCATTTCACTACCATAAGCCGTCTCCAATGTTGTTTCCAAGAATTTGGCAGTAAATCCAACCGTCTTCACAACCGCAAACCACGTGATCTCCACATCCGGCTTCTTCACCTGCAAGATCGTCTGAAACAAGCCACCCAAACAGCTGATGCAACAGCTGGTTTGCACAACCAAAGAATTTCTGCACAAACTGTCAGAAACCGTCTCAGGGAAGCTCATCTGGTGGACAGTCCAGTCAGCATGGCCAATTGCACGTTCCCTCAAAACTTGCGACATCTGTGGCATTGTGTTGGGTGATAGAACTGCACATTTTAGAGGGGCCTTTTGTTGTGACCAGCCCAAGGCACACCTGTGTAATAATCATGCTGTTTAATCAGTATCTTGATATGCCACACCTGTCAGGTGGAGGGACTATCTTGGCAAAGGAGAAGTGCTCACTAACACGGATTTAAACAAACTTGTGAACAAAATTTGAGAGTAATATAAGTCCTTGAGCCTTTATTTCAACACATGCAAAATGGGAGCGAAAACAAAAAGTGTTGCCTTTATATTTTTGTTTAGTGTAGTAGCAGTAGTAGTTCTATAGTAATGAAACATGAAGAGTATATACAGTAAATTAACAGACCATTATATTTGGCTGCCGATATAATAATTATGCAAATTATTATGGCCACTTCAGTCGAACTCATTGGTCGTAAGTAGAAGTGAGTTTTTTTGTCTGGTGGAAGATCACCAACTAACATCTCATCCCCTACCTCTGGAACCATACAACACAAACCTGTGTATGTGTGTAGTAAAATCAAAAAGCAAAATCAATTGCCAGAAGCACAGAAAGAGGATTATACAAGTCTGGATTTTTGTTTTGCTGACTCGAGTGTCAGTTGACCAGAGCCCAACTGCTAACCTGACATTAGCAATTAGTTCCAGTCTTTTTTCTATTTGTAGATGCTAAAACGAATGACTTGAAAGGAAATTTGGTTAAGATATTATGCAAACAATAGCATGCATTGGGACAAAATGGCACTGCCACTCCATGGAACTTTTCTAAAGAGTTGAGCTGGAAGCCTGCCTAGGGCCATTATTTCTTTACTTTAAAAATGTCACCAAAATAAAGGTCAAGCCATTTAAGGGACAGGGGTGGAGGGGGAGTGTCAAATGTATAAGAAATAAGCTCATTGCTTCTGTGGTTCCATTTAGTTTGATGAATGGCCTTCACATCAATGCTGAAACATGCTTCAAATGCCCTATCTTATCCACTCTGCTTCACTGAGTTAACCACACCAGAGTTGCATACTGACTAGCAGCGAGAAAATAATTATTCTTTTTCCCTTTAAAAGGCAATAATCATCAAGAGAACACAGAGAGAGAGTGGGAGAAAGAAAAAGGAACAATGAGCCAAGTTGGCAACATTAACTTCCATCTCGTTTATCTGTGTCTCCTTGTTTAGTCCTTAATGTATAATCATTAGCAAAACTTTAATGTAAATTTAGACTACCAGACTTTTGAGTTTTAGAAATGCTGTACTGTTCACACAAGACATTTTTTTTGTCCCAGACTGACATATTGATTTTTGGGTGCACAATTTACAGAAAAGATCTCAGACAAGGTGTACTGATTACAAGATAATTCCAGTTGGAGAGATCTGCAACTGGAGCAAATGATTGTGGAGTTGTGTTTACAAAAACACCAATGAAGCCACTACATGTATATGTCAGATGCCTCCCTCCTTTCTTAATTGGATACTGTTCAATGAGAGGACAGCTCCAATTACTGGCGCATCTTTATTGGCCACAATAAAATCAGTTTGCAGTGTCCGGGACAACACGCAACAAGGTCAAGGCGCTTCCTGGAACTGAATGAACTAGATGCCCTGTCATGATGGGCAGGAGAGTATAGAATATACTCCATGTTGACATGCTATTAGTATTGTAGAAATTATTATTTTACTTATTTAATGTTTATTTGTATAGGGATAGTAGGCTACATAAAGGGTATGTAGCATAAACCAATGCCACACAGCACATTGAACATTAAGCTATATCATTGAGCATGAGCAAGAGAGAGCTCCTTGGTAATGCTGTTCATTTGTATTTCATTTCATTTAAAAAAAGATAAAGAGAGAGAGATAAAGAGAGAGAGAGAGAGAGAGAAAGAGAGAAAGAGAGAGAGAGAGAATGACTTGTAATAGACATGACAGTCTCTGAAGTGCTCTGACAGTAACACAGGACCATATCTTGTTCCTGACATGCTTGAGAGAGTGGAACACTTCCTCATTTTCTACTTAATCCGGATTCATATTTGCATTGCCACCATCATGCAACCATGTGAAAACTGCATCTATTTAGCTAAAGCCAAAAATGAAATACTGGGCCTTCTGAGTTACTGAATGGGGGTTTTGCACACTAACTCATCTCTGATTTCATGCTACAACAATACAAAACAGAATCTGTTGCAAATCAACCAGTCGCCTGAACACAACACATAAACTAGCATCAGCCAGAAGTTAGAACCAAACTTTTCTCATCTTGCTACACACTGTAAAGCAGATGTGTGCATCATAATTGAGGGTATAGTACATGATTGAGTAGCTCTACCTAGACAGGTGAGAGGACACAATGACTGCATAATACCCACTGCATAATGCCTACTGCCTTCTGTCTCCTCTCCTTCACTAAAAATTAGGCTCAGTCTAACAGCTACCAGACAGCAGCCACCTGGTGTGTCTGAATGTCTGAGTACATCTCCTGCCAGGTAGAGTCAGACTGTGGATCCACTGTAAGTCTGTATTTGACATCCATATGTCTGATAGTGTAACAAATTTGCCAACACTTGTTTCCTCACAGCTCTGAGACCATTTTTATTATTTCAGTGATAAAATGTAAAAGGGACAGCAGCAAAAATAATGGGATCAAAGAACACGGAAAGAAAAGATGAAATTACTGTTTATACAAGGAACCATAATAACAACAAGGGCAGCAATATTTAGGACGGTAAGTACCAAAGTTTAATGCCACCAACCTTCAATTACAGCCACTGTGTCTACATTATGAAGTGAGAATCACAGTAGCATTTATTTACAGAACCTAAACAGGAATGTTAACTGTTTGACTGTATTTAAATAGAGATTAGCTTAAACCTACCAGTAAGCACTGGCAGATCTGGAGAGAATGTGACCTGAATTAAAGACTAACTCTCTGCATGTGACCAGACTGTGATTGAGACTTCAGGAGGGTTGGTGTATTGTTTGTGGGAAACACTGCTAAAGATTTAAAGATTACAGTGTTTATGCTTCACTGAACTGGATGCCTGCAGCATACAGATGTGGCTAACAAGCCCCCAGGAAACTGAAGATGAAAGGTGTTTCGTAATGATTCAGTCTACCGGGGGAGTCCGTCACTGAGGATTTTGGGAAATCTTTACAGTTAATGGAGCCATGCTGTGTTTCTTCTCTTCTCCTAATTTAATTAAAAATAACACCAATTTATCATCTGTCTGTAAACGTCTGTTTGTCAGTTTACCGACAGATTTGTTTTCCCACCTTCTGATTATCAGCTGGGGTTGCGTAGTCATAGTATATCAGTAAACTGAAAAATGCCACACTACGAATTCAATTCATTGCTTTGATTAGTGGCTACTTGCAAAGAGTAAAATAATCTAATATAAAAGACGAAATTTTCAAACAAAGTTGTTTTGTTTAAACTTGATTTAAGAACATGTGCTTTGGAACACACAATTAAACATTAATTGTCTGATTTTACTGTATCGTGTAGCTCATGGAACCCAAATCAACAATACACCACTCCTGGCAGTTAATTTAACTTAATGTAAACTATATTTCACAGGGCTAATTGCTGGTAAATTGCTTTTTTTTTTTTAAATGTCTCAACTTATTTCATTCGTCAGGTCACCAATTAAAATCTGCAGCAATTGTTGCAATGTTTTTCTTAATTACTTCAATGCTCACTTCTAAATAAGGGAGGATAAAATATATACTAGTCATTTTAACAGTAAATGAAGCTGACTGATCGTCTTAAGTACACATTACAGCAATCTGCAGAATACCTTTTAAGGCTGTTTCACTATTTATACTGAATGATTAATGTAATGCAACTCATAACATAATGTGTGGTAGGCTGTGCCAGGGCATAGGAAATACACACATACATATATATATACATACATACATACATACATATATATATACATACATATACATATATATATACATACATATACATATATATATACATACATATACATATATATATATATATATATATATATAAAAATATATACATATATATATATATATATATATATATATATATATATATATATATATATATATATATATATATATATATATATATATATATAGTGAAGAGGAAGAAAGGAGAGTATATAGTGGAGTATATATATATATATATATATAGATTTGAGTAAATAAACTAATTGTTCAAATGCCGAGCTCTAGCTCTGTCAACAGTTTCATGAGAACTTGACTGTTTCAAGTAGAAAGTCAAGGTCATAGTAGACAATATTTTCCACTGACTGTACTTCACTCCAAACAACAGGGTGCATCTGGGTTAATTGGAGCAATAGTGTGAAAGTGTTGGATGTCTCGATGGCCAAATTACATTTTCTTTCCAAATGTGTCTGGATTTCATTGGGCACAGTCTAGGTGGTGTTGTAGTCCAGGACCCCCAATACTGGAATCTGAGCGCTATGCTGATTAGAGCCAATCAGAGTTTAGCTCGAGAATAAACCAAAAGTCACAGGTGACGACAATAACAACAAAGAAAGTTTGTAAAAATGGCTAGGAGAGAAGATAATGGTTTAACTTGTTTTGTCACATTTTTTGTTGCTTCTCCAAAGAGACTATTACACAAGAAGCTGCTTTAATCAGCTTCTGGCAGCCACCTTTGCAAATGACTATCATCCTGGCAGAGACTAACATGAGCCAATATGTTTACTGAGTGGATTGAGGTTATCATTAAAAGTGCCATTGAGGGCAGACAGGGCAGATCAACAGCAGCCGTATGGAGCTCACTGTTGCCGAGACTTGGAACTCCTCAGCCCAGCAGGCTAAGCCTCCAGCAGCATTCAGACTTGAAGGCATGGCAAAGAGACAGCTTGTGAGGGAAAGAGCAAATGAAAGAGGTGACAATGCTACAGCAGGAAGAAGAAAGACACTGGTAAGGTGAGTGCAGCAAAGAGTGGGAGAGTGAGGTTGGAAAAGAGACACAAGCAGAGAAAAGAGAGACTTGCAGGGTACACTGACAAACTAAAACTGCCTGAATCTGGGAGCTTTCGGTGAGGGGACAGGTCTACCTCCTACTACTACTGAGCCACCAAGGCAATATGTAAAACAAAAGTATGACTTTGTGGTGACTATGACAGGACATAGGGCAGTGCATCTCCTCATCTGATCTTCCAGTCAACTTCTGCGCAAACAGCAGAGTGACCGTGTCCCAACATGCATCACAGCCACCTCACATATCTAATCTCATCTTGATCCTGGCAGTGTACAGCTGTATTAAATGTCCTGGTCTCTGCTCCCTGCCACAACATCAGCAATACGTGTCATTTCATTTCTAAGATGGAATAGCCGAACACAGCCAATTTATACAAGGAAAAAAAACAAAAACATCAAGCAGTCAAACAAATTGTATTGTGACCTCCCACCCTGTAAACACAGAAACACACAGACACACACTAACCAACATTTATTCATTAATATATTGAATTAAATAATTTGCCTCCTTTTTGTCAAGACCACCAGGCTCTGAAAATGTTTTTCTGAACTGACACATCTGCTACAATTATTTCAATCACAGGGAAAAATTATATCAAATCAGCAGTCCCTAAGCAAACACTAAAAAGCGCTTTGTGGAAGAGGAAGGGGATAGGTGATCACACAAAAAGAGCACAGAAACATGACCCGAATATTAAAAGCTCCTTCCATTGTCAAGTGTAAAAGGCCTTACACCTTGGGAAGGGTGTGACCTCTGTCTATTTTCATCTTCTCTGCCAATAAATTAAGGGGAAAATGAAGTGTAGCAAATCTCAAAAAGCACAGAAAGTGCAATTTGTCTAGCTGCCTTGACTTGAGGTAAAATGCCCATGCTTATACCTAAATTAGCAGTAATGGCATGACTACAATTTCCATCTGCAGGAAAATGGAATAAATGGAAATACATGTCAGGTGTGATAATCATTTAGTGTAACACTTTATCATATGGGAGGTTATTTAATTTGAAGGTGAAAGTGGAGCACAAAGGACAATAGGAGTCCTGTTATTTCAATGTGTGGTGTCATATCATTCAGAATTTCACCTGTATAATAAACATAAGCAACAACTTTAAACCTTCCTGCTAAAGTGGAAATGTTTAAACTAAAAAAATAAATAAATCTGCAGACAGCATTTAAATGAAAAGGGGTAGTGAGAGAAGAGTTTTAAGGGAAGCTGCATTTATTTTGAAAAGGTAGCTTTCCCTGTGAGTTATGGGATCTGTATATTATTCAGATCCCAAAAGCCAAAGGGGTGAATAAATTGAAACGTTTGAAGGTGAAACTGGAAAACAATGGAATGGTTTTTAGAATACAATGTCAAATTATTCAAACAAATGCTAAACTAAAATATAAAACAATATGGGCTTTCAGGGCAAAGTAATAGGGTCCTGAAAGATTCCCTCCATGTTGGAGGCTATGAAGTGACTGATTACCACGAAGATAAAGAGGCAGTTGAACAGTGAGATTCCCTGAGCTCCTACCCCAGACAGCAGCTGCCTGTCTTGATTTCAGCACTGAGGACAGCTCCCATCTTGTGGAACCCAGTGGAGAATCAGCGCCAGACTTCTGACAGGTCATACGGGACGGTCCGCTTTAAGTGAAACTGGCAGGTTTAGCTTTGTAACATGGACTTCTCACTTTCTCTGGATTCATGATGGTGTAAAAATGCTTTTATACAGTGTCTACACTGTCTACCCTCAGCTCATCTGTTCCATGTCAAACCTTGTCATGTGGAGCAGCCAATGGTCATAGAAGTGAGGCCTTTCATCTGTGGCCAGTCTTGAACTTTAAAGCAGCCTGACTGATACAAACTAAAATGGGGATCAAAGCCCAGTAATGCTGGTCTGTTTGTTTTTGAATGGCACTTAAGGAAAGAGTACGAGAGCACTTTGCCTTTGTTCCACTCTACTAATTAATCACACCTTTTAGCTGGCCACACTCAGTGGGGCAGTTGCTGGGAAAGAGGTCTAGGTCCAAGGGGAAAAAGCCACACTCTCCAAGTCACACTGCTTTTCCTATCTCATATTCACAGCTTACTGTGTGGCAACGCAGGCCTGTTTACTATTCTGGTTGGTTGTATCATGTGGTCGTTCCTCTAATCCCTTGAAATGCTTGGAATTGTCAAACAGGAGAAGTGCTCACCTCTCCAGAGGGGGAGAGGAAGGAAATTAAAAGGCAATCTTGCAGGAAATATATCTCGCAAAGGGAAAGAGGGTGTGCTGTGTGAATCTACCAGGAAAGCTGACTGAATGATAGTGTTAGTCACAGAACACACATCATCCAATCTGAGTGGTAACCTGACACAATAACAACCCCACGGGACACAGGAAAGAAAATATATACATGCTAATTTCTTTTAAAAAATGCCCTTGTCAGTAGAGGATACCAGGTCAAATTTGATGGACAGCACAGTCATCAAACAATGCAAAAATAAAATATTTTGTACATGTTCTGAATAGGAACACCCTGTTAATCCAAAGAAAGGTCGCAGAGACATGATGCTACAGTCCAAAAGCTATAATTGTGTAAACTGGCAGCTATCATAACTTAGTTATAAATTTGACCCAAGATAGACAGTCACCTTGACAGTACTCTGCACTGCAGCATTCTCTTCTGTTCACCTTTGTTGACGCAGTGAAGCCATGTGATATAAGCCCATAATACAGGACAACTGAAACAAAAACGTCTTCCCATCCATCTCTGAGCACACAAGTATCAACCAAGCCTCTCTAATTGCCAGCTAATTAAGCACATTAGATATAGAGAAACAGTTGTGAGCTGGTATTAACCCGACTGACCTTGAGATATAATTTGGTTTAAATCAGTCTCACATTTCAAACACATCATGTTGCATCTACGCTGGATGAAGCAGACAGCTGGGGATAGACCTAACAGTCGAGGGGTTTAGTGATTAGCGTGCACAGTTTCCTCCTGCTGAATACCGCTGTCAAAAAACATATGCTCTCCTGATGTCTCATATACTGTAAAGAGAGAAGCAAGGCGCATCCATCCAGAAATATGTGCTGTTAGTTTCCATCTGGAGAGGAGAGGAGAGGAGAGGAGAGGAGGAGTTTAAAAGGTCCACTGCTGATATAAACATCTCTTGCTTGATAGAGGAAAGAAAAGTACACTGCAATGCAGACACTAGAGGGAGAGACAGAAAGGGAAGACGGAAAACAGAGAGGGTTGAGACAGACCTTTAGAAGGCAAGAAAGGCAAAAGATGAAAAGGGGATGACAGCAGAGAGCTCTTGACTCTGTCCTCTCCAGATCATCAAAGTGTCATTTCTCTCACCAGGCTAGGACTGGGACAAGATGTCCTCCAGGTTAAAAACAGGGATCAGTATGCAGGTCACAGAACTGAGGAGGGGAGAGGAAGAAAGTGGTCCACAGTCCACAGTGTTTACTGCAGCAATTCCCCACTTCCTCTGTCTGACCACCACACTAATGACACTGTTTCCTCACAGACAATTTATCAACACTCTGACAGCAAGCCGTACTGGTTTCTTTCTTCACAGATTATTATGGCGAACCTCAGATGACGTGCAGATACAGACGTGTCATCCAGATAACAACAGTGTTAACCATACAGTAACTACTTCAACAAAAACACAATGTAAAATATATGTGCTAACATTCGTTTTCTTTTTGGTCTGCATAAGGGCAGATGCAACACAGCGACATAAAGCCAAGCAGGAAGGTTATTGTGGAGGAGTGATGACAACGTTAAACTGACAACACACTCTCACACACACACACACACACACACACACACACACACAGTAAAATATTCTGTGGGTTTGAGGCTGATGCCTTTATTCCTGTAAAGTGAAAGTCCTTCCACAAAGTGAAAATCACAAGAATATACTGTAGTTGTAGCTGAATACTGAGGTCAAAGCTCTCTGCCTTATAGTGAGTCAGAGTTTTCATTTGGAGGGGTATGTTGGTAAAGTACCCTTTTCCCACTGGGTTGATGTATAAGTAGCTGAGTAAATAAAGAAAGCATATATTTTCCTTATTAAAATTCATAAAGGAAAAATGTAAATAGCTGAGCCCTAAAACAAGAACATAGCATATACCTTGTCACACTCTCTCTTTCAACACCCAATACAAACATAAGCATAATAAAGCATCTCCCTTTTTTCTTTTTTTTGGACTCTGTTTCTCTGATTTCCACACTCACAGATCCTCACCTGAGGCATGTACATTTAAATCCCCCTAATCTTTCTCCCCTTTAACGTAATTTCTAGTTACATGTAGCACCAAGCAACCATCCACTGGCTATACTTCAAATGCTGGAGATACCTCACATGCCCAACCAACAGAGACTCCCACAGCTCAATCAAATCTGAGCTGCCTGACGAACAGTGGAGATAAAGCACACACGACAATAATGTCCACAGTATCAAAAAGAGCTCTCCTCTCTTGAAATGCCAAAATTCCCCAAGATTCTGGATGGAAATATGGATTCACTAAAGGGGGAGTTTATTGTTTAACAAGATTAAAGGGAGTGGGAGCATGTCTGAAAACTGGCCAATATTTTGCACATATAATGTTATCCATTCACAAGACAGTTTAATACTTAAATAAATAAAACTATTACTGTTAAAAATAAAACACTTAGCAATAGTGTAGTGTTACATTTGTAATTACAGGGAAAACCGCAATTTGCTTTATAGCGTGTGGGCTTTCTGGTGAGTGCACGCCAGGTCTTGTAGCATCAGGCAAGGGCAACACAGAAAGCAATGGGGGTGGCAGGTGAGGATTAAATAAATCACGACACTGGTTGTCCACGCATCATTATGTACTAGATACTAGTTAGAGCATTCTCTAATAGCCAGTGGATGAGCACAATTAATCAGATGTTCAAGCTCATTATGAGTGCCTTTGTAGCAGCACTGAACAGAGAGCTATGCATATTCAGTGTTGGGGTTAGGCAGGGGTCAAGTAGGATACCCTGTCATCTCTCAGTGCAGGTACATTAACAGCTTCATGGGAAGTTCAAAGGCATGCTGCTGGGAGTAGTGGGAGTGGGAGTGAGGACCCTGCTGTCCCTTAATGCCATAGACGCCCAGCATCTGATGTTAATCACAGTCCAATAGCCATGATAATCTGGCCAGTCATATCTAGAGAATTTGTTGGGATGCTGCACTCTTTGACTCTGTTGGCCATGCTTGTAGTAAACAGTGAGACAGGCAGTGCAACAGGGTGTCAAAGTGGGGTTTATGTTGCATGGCAATACCTGAAGACACCATGGCAATTTCTTGTGATTCACAGTTTTAAGGCTGCTGTCAAATACTGTCTCTCCAATCTGCAGGGTTTTACTGACCATGTGTTAGTCAATATCCTCATTGCCAGTGCTATGGTCTTGCCCTCAACTGCTCCCTCAAGTGCCAGCTGCTCTCTCTCACCACTCCGTCACCTCCACAAGGGCAAGCCAGCCACTTCAGCCAATCTCCACACCTCTGAGGTCCATGCAGTTCTGCCTTTCTCCCCTCTGGTCCTGCAGTGTAATTACTTGACTGCTTACTCCCTGCCCAACCTGTCTGGCATGTCAGACCTGGAAAATTCATGGTAATTACCCAGAGACAAAAGGCCAAATCCCATCCCATGCTGGACCCCATATGCTCCACCAGTAACATACATGCTTTATAGTACACAGGCATGAACACTGAAAGTCAGACAATGTGCTCATACTTCACAAAAGTATTTCACTGAAATGTTCAGCACTCATGGAGCAGAATTCCATCATGCAGTGAAACTCCAATACAGAACTGTTCCTGTATTCAAGGCCAGTATTTACAGCAAAAAGAAGAAATCTCTGCTCCTTTGTGAGGATTTACCTGTGGCTGCTGGTATCATCTGTGATTCTCCTCTCATGCCAGCAGGAATATGAAATCAGTGTAGCCGAATTTGATCTGAGGCAGGCTAGACACTTGCCGGATCTTTAATCCTCCTAATTCAAAAGGATGCATGCTGCTGGTGTGCTGACATAAACCCTCACACCTCACATGTAAGTAGTCTGGAATCAAAAAGTGAATTAAAGCAGAACACAGTGGAGAATAAAAGTGGAAGACTTAGAATGTATCAATGAAAATACAAGTAACAAAGAGCCAAAAGGAAAAAAAGAATTCACTTTTTACTCTTTTATAATTTAATTTGTTTTGTTGGCTGCGTCTCATGTATCAAACATTTAAGTAGGCATGATTTGCTTCATGAAGTTCAATGAATTTCTGGCTTTGGCAACAACTGCCACAGGTTTGGTACGAAGTGAAGCTTGGTGCATGGAACTACTGTATGCCAAAAGGTATGCCCAACATGTTGGTATATGTGCAAGAAAATATTAATATTATATACAGGCAGCAATGCTGTTTTGAAATGTAGGTGAAAAAACAACACAATACCATAGACTAATTGGGGATTTAAATACTCTTTGTTCTTAATATTACTGCAGACCTTTGAAGTGACTACCATTCAAAGGTCCATTGTTGAGGTAAAGAATTAGACCACCACAGTGTTTCTGATATATCCCTTTCCTGAGAAAATATTTATTCTGCTTAAAAGAAACTTTAATAACTGTATTTTCTTGTAAGTCTACGCAAGACAATATATTTCATCATACACAATATAAGCTAATATTTTTGTCCAAATCCCTATCTAATCTCATATAATATGGAGTATAATACAAATGAATAAAACTACACAAACCACAGCCTCAATATTTAATGCAAAATTAACTTAACAACTCTCTGACACATAGTTTCCCACAAAAAGAACACCACAAACTGCACAAAAGAGTGTTCTCCTTGACCTGCACACTTCAGGTCAAGGAGAACCTGCTATTTTTGGTTGTGTTGTGTCACTACACAATGGCATGGCTATACAATAGCCAAGCTACAAAAAACACTTTTGTGCAGCTTGTGGTGTTCTTTTTGTGGAAAACGATGTGTCAGAGAGTTGTTATGACATGCCCACTGTTGTCAGTGGGCATGTCATATTCTACAGGTTGAAAAGAGAGGATGGAGAAGGCAACAATGGTCTATGGTCTACTATGATAATAGTCTTCTACGTCTTCTTATATTTAATAGTTGGCCAATGCTTGTTTTTGGATAAAAACAAATATCTGTATCTGCTTGCAGGTAATCAATGTGATCCGCCATCTTGCTACTACTGTTTACTTCCGTTGTGCATTGTGCAACGCCCTCCGTTGATGACGCATCCTTAATTACAATGGTTCCACTCAAATCTGGTGGAATCGCAGGCTGGTTCGCTAGATAGCACCAAGGTTCCAAGAATCCTGAACGGAACCGGTTCAAGAACCAGAGCTAATTTGGTAGAAAGAAGGCACCACACCACAAGTCATCACTGCACATACAGTAATAACAACAGTGTGGAGATCAGTAAGAGATGTAGAGTCCAAACTGCTTCATTCACTCAGTGAGGCTGTATAAAAATGAACAGGACAGCCAGTCAGGACAGAAAGAGGTGAATCCTCCTTGGCTTGCTCATACTTCAACCTCTACCTTAACCCTGACTGTCATGTTCATGCTGGGAGAAATTGAAAAGGGAATGAATAATTCAAGCTCAGCCTGGTTGCTCTATGGAGAAAAGCGGAGTAGGGATATGCATACATCATACATTAAAGCATGTGAATATGTACAACTCAAACACACAAAGAAAAATTCTGTCTCATCTTGTAGTCAACTGCAAGGCTTTACCAGAATGTGTGACACTCAGTGATACCATACATTCACCCAAAGCCACTGTTGGTGGACTGTTGTGACAAAGTCAGACAGGGAGGCAATTCCTTGCCCCTCTGCAGCAGCAGAGAAGCTCTGAAAGCTCCTCTGAATCAAGCCACAGCAAACATAAAACAACAAGCCGAGTGCCATACTCAGTTTATATTAGGCAAAGACAAAATGCTTTTCACTTCTCTCTCCAGCTGAATGTCAAATAGGTTATCAAACACAAAAAAGAAAATAAAAAGACAACAAGCTGGAATCATTTGCATGAAAAGCTGTTATTGACAGTCAGACATTGAAGTGTAGAAGGAATGACTTGTGAAAATCAAATCAAAAAAACAATTGCATTTCAGACTGAGTAAAGAGATGCTTGGAAAATAGGATAGAAATAGAGCTGCAGTTTAAAACAGAATGTATTAGAAGAATAAACTATTTCTTAAAAAAGACCATAGTCATTTCATCAAACTCTCTGTGTATTGTCTCTGTGTGTATGTGGGTATACGCATGTGTACGAGTGTGGTATGGTCTCAGCTCAGTGATTGATGGCTCTATTATAGTCTTATTTGATCTACTATGCAATTACTTGCATCAACACAACCTGTCAGCCTCAATCTGCCTAACATCATGAGGCTGCTGAGCAGAATGTTTCTCACTGAAAGTGGAAGTAATGTCAACAATGCATCCTTCTCATTCACATGCACTGATCAATTCCAGACAGTGTTGCAGACAATGCACTGCTAGCATTGCTTCTGCAGAGTATATGAATATTCAACCAGATTTAACTACTCAGATGGCCAAAATATGAGGTTTGCTTGTTCAGTGCTCGGGGTAGAAGTGTGTAGATTAGTAACCCAATAAAACTAAACAGAAATGAGTGCGGCACAGTAATTACTGCATGCATGACATGCTGTTTCATCATGTTGCCTTAGCTTAAGGGATTTCCACCCAGCAGAACTTGAAAATTATTTTTGAGCATTGCTAGGTAGCAAATTTATTTTGTAAAAACTCAAAACTAGTTATTTGAACAAAAACAGAAATAGGCTACTAAAGCTCCTTTTCATTTTGTCAGCGTCACATTCGAACATGAGCTGGAGTCAATATTTCATGTAAAACAGTAATTTGCCAGCTCAGAACCTGGCAAGATTACAAAAGATCTTTTGCCACTGCTTTAGTGAGAACAGAAGCAGCAACCACTGGTGTTCCCCATCTGCATCACCATGTGATGAGTAGGCAAAAAGCAATGGTGGTGGTAAAGTACCTAACAGTATAGGAATTACTGCAAGTGTGGGAAGGAAATCATTCAATTATTACACCCATACCTCAGAGTTTATGGGCATAAGCACATGTGGACATATATTAATCATAGATGGACAGGGGGGTGGTGGAGCAACCTGAGTCTAGACAGACAGACAGAGGAGCCAGATGGCTGTGAAACAGCAGTCACCCAACAGTGCCAACAGTGGAGTTTGCCCACAGCGGGAAGCTCTTCACATCATCTGTCCTCAAAAAGCACAGCAATTACTTCCAGAGATGGAGGGAAAAAGCAAACCTTGAATACTTCTATAATTACATAATGGGCCACTAATTAAACAAGTAAAAGCTAGCTTAACTCGAGAACATTTAGGCAAACACTGCAACAGGTGTAACTGTATTTTTTTAACAGTCATGGATACAAACAACACATCTAATCTTTCACTCCTGAGATACTGAAGGGTTTGAAGTTGAAACATTTTTCAAGTTGTTTATTTAGTCTCATTCGGTTCCTTAAATATACAGGTTAACCATGTACAGAAGGGCCCACTGTCTCCTCCAGTACACAAACACTAAATAGCACAAAATAAGCACACTCCCTAAGGTCAGTGGTGATAAGTCAACTCATGTATTATGTGGTCTCTGTCTCTATTATGTGATGTGGTAAATGTTTTATTGTTTTGTATTGATATTGTATTGTTATGGTTATTTATATTTAGAAGAATTTTCTCTATGAGCGCAATAAGCTATTCGGTTATGCAAAGGCACACTGATCAACTCATTTATTATATTGCATTTGACATACAGGTTGATATGACTAAAACAGATATTGAATAATGAAGTTGAAATAATAAAGTTTATTTTAAGTGTTCATCTTAGTTGTGGCTGTTGCCGTGGTGTTTTCGTACTGCACTCCTCAGAGATCACTACAATTAAACAGCGTTCCAGTATTGTTTTCAAGATGCTTTTTCTGTAGAAACATGACAAAATACCCAGTTCTTCTTTTACTGAGCAATAGTTATGACAATGGCCTTTCTTATGCAGTGTTGTCCTGCTAGCTTAACAAAGGGACAATTGAGACAACAGTGGTGGCCAATGAAAAATGTGCAATGTACACTCATCTTTCACCTCATTATTGACAGCCCATTTATAAACTGGGTATTAGTCAAATCAAAATGCGAGTGACACAAGGGCATCAAAAGCTAAGAGCCTAATAATTACCATATAGGCTCAAAGCAGTGCTACCCTAATGCCTATGTATAGTGAACAGGAGTGTGTACCAGCCAGCATCTCAGAGACTCAGAGGAAAGGAGAGGAGAGGATTGGACAGCCAGGAAACATGGTCACTCAGGCAACACACACTAATCTGCAGATGCCCCGAGTGAGACTTGGCCATGCTCTCTGACACATGGCAATCACACGGCTCAGTGCAGAAACACAGGCACAACGTCCACAACACCACTGACTCAGTGACGGACCTGGAAGCACCAGCTGCCCTCGGACTGAGAATGAATGTACTGACAGGGACCGACCGTCTCCCCCCTGGAGTGTCATTCTGGAGGCTTCAAAGGCAGACAGAGATGAGAGGTTTGATTCAATCAGTGGCCACACTTACAGGCATGCAGACTTTCATTCTTAATCTGGTTACTCAAGAAATCCTGTTTTTGTGCAGTGCGTGTAAATGTCATAACTGGTTTAGAATAACCTGGTTAAGCTCTGACTGCTGTCATGAGGATTAAGTTAAACTGCCTCACATCAACTTGTAAACTGGTTACTGTAGCATGAACTGTAAACTTAAAGCTTTCCCTTTCATTTTTGGTAAATTAGACAAGCCATGGATCCCATAGTACCTCAGCACTTCTGTCAGTAAATGAATGCATGCAGTGTTTAGATCCATCATTTAAAATGGGATTAACTTGAAGTCCTACATGACAGATGACAAATTAAAACAAGACACTGGGGTCCAGCCTTGCACAGTCAAAGGGCTACAGTCTGCCTAAAGGAATAAATACAGCTGAATGACAGCAGAGCAACATCAGACTACAACATTCTGCATTTTGAATTCACAAAAAGAGAAAAGAGAAAAGATCTTTCATATTTTGCACAAAAACAGTCCAACAGTAATGTTCATTTAAATGTTGAATGTTTATTTAGAATAGCGGCAAGCCTAATTAATGTTAATGATGCTGTGCATGGAGTATTTGTTTTAATGGGGGAAAAATCATTCTTGCAAAATTGTCAGTTCTCATGAATGTATCATTGATATGCATTAGTGTACTTATTGCAGGACTGTAACTGAATGTGTGTACTTAAATCACACTGATGGAGTTTAACAGTTGTGAATTGCATACTAGAGACTTGAGGGTAATGAAGACTGGTTGATTAACTGTGTAGAACACATTTTCTCCTCTTCTGCTAACTCTATTTTCCTCCACGACTCCCCAGCTACTTCCTTCTTTTCCCCCTGCCAGTACCAAGATGACCCCCCATATAACAGGTCACACACTCAATCTCATAAACCAGGAACAGAACACTGGCCGAAATTTGAAACATGCTTGACTGCTGAAAGCACAGTGAAATCATTCCCACTCACTGACTGAAATGACAGCTGTCAGAGGGAATGAATGAACAAGACTTCACTGTTAAAACACAGCAGCCGAAAACTCACAATGGTAAATACTGTACAGTACATGCAGTTGAGATGCTGAAATTTATTTTTGTCACTGTGCAATGTGAACATGCAGTACCATTTTCATCACACTGAAAGAATCACATTTAAGTTCACACACAGTGAGTGATAAACAAAAATAATTTGTGGCATCTAGTACAAAGTGGTGTACAAATTATTCAGGTAGCAGCTTATCAGTTTTAGCCGGCAATGACAGTCACTTTCGCTGGTTGAAATGACAAATGGCAGGTTTGTGTACTCTCTGTAGCCAGTGTCTGTAGTCATCCAAAGATTGTTTATGAGGGAAGAAACTCCACCTTGTAACACCACCTTACAACTGTGGGTGAACTGAGTATTTTCGTCATTCCAACAACTCCAACAAAGGGAGTAATAGGTCTTCTAAACAATCAGCTTGAATTCTCCCACTTAAATTTTCATTCATATTATATAAAAAATTACTTAAACCTAAAGTGGACTGCTACACTACACTATTACACTACATTAAGATAAATATAATATAATAATATGGACTCAGTATCGGCAGATACCCAATATTAAAGGACTCGGATTGGGATAAGGACAAAAAACTTGATCGGGACATCCCCATTAACTATAACAGAAATCTGCATTTTTGAATGCTCATTGCTTTCTAGATAGATAGATAGATAGATAGATAGATAGATAGATAGATAGATAGATAGATAGATAGATAGATAGATAGATAGATAGATAGATAGATAGATAGATAGATATTCAATCTCATGCCATTTGTCTTTATCTTATCACTATTGATATAACAAGCCAACATCTGGGCTGTTTATGTACGTTTTCATTAATAGGACAGGTTGATTAAGATATCTATATAGCATTCAAGATATCAGAAACAAAAAAGATTAAAACATTAAACTTTATAAGAAAGTAACCTTGACAAACCCAGTGACTACAGTAGTACAGTACCATTAAAAAACAAGAAACAAAGCATTATACAACTGAACCTGAGAAAGTATATTTTAAATAAACTTAATTTGGCATTCCATTTATAGAAAACCAATTACAGACTTTAGAAATGCTATCCTTTTTTTCAATCTCTGGTTCAGATAACACAGCAAAGCTTTTCTTGGCTGAAAGATTATTTTGACCCCTCTTCTGACCAATAAGCTCTTTGCAAGAAGAGCAAGAAATGTTGTTGTCATGCACGGGACACTGGGTTCAGGACAGGTTTACAGACAGTGTCAGGGCCAAACAGTCCACCGAGCTCTCGCAATCCTCCAAATCAGCCCCAGAGTTGCTGCTCACAGGTTGCCAAAAGACCAGATTTCAGGATGTTTTGCAAATATTTACATTCAGTGACCGAAATTAACATCTTGGTTCACCAGCCAAGTCAGTAAATTAAAAAAACTTTACCTGCCAAAATATCCTTTACTGGAGAAAAAGAACCAGACTCAAAATGTACAGAGAAAGAAGGGAAAAGTTTGCAGAGGTTTTTTTTTGCAGAGCCATGCGTTTATTTTGATTTGACTAGTTCAGACAATGCTAGGTCAGCAGGGACAAAGTTTGAAAACATACAAGGAATGTATATGACCAAGGCACATATTTGTATCAGCTGACCCTTACTAATTCACCCACCAAACACAAACTATTACCCAACATATGGCTCATGGTAGGTGGTGTTCGTTTCCAACCCTGCTCTCTGCACTCCACCATTATGGCTACACTGTCATTCAAAGCTGCAGGTTGAAGACCCTCACTGAGAGGGAATCCACAGGAGAAGGAAGAGGATCTGCCTAAACCTGCCGCTGATAATCACAAGACAGACACACGAGGTAGAGAACAAACAAATATATTCACATATTTTATGCAAGCAACCATGATTCAACCAACAGACCTGCTATGCCTGTGTATACTTCTCAGTCTGCTGAAAGATAAAGAAGTAGACCAACTTTCTTCAGAACTCCACAGAAATTGTTTTCTAGTCACAAAATCACTTACGCCTGTCACTCTCTTGTGTTGTTGAAATGGTTTTCTTTCATGTGCCTCACCTACAACAATAAAACAGTTGGATTCTATGCAACAGACTACTCGATGAAGTAGCTAATTTATACAGACTTGCTATGAGACTATGCATTTCTCAGGTGAAGTGGTCTAACAATGAAGAAACTGATGCTCAAGGAGCTGTAGGCCGTAACAAGAGACTGATACTGAAAAATGTATCTCTTCAAATGTATTCAAATGTGTCACAGTCTCTGCGAGCTCGCCAGTTCCACCTTTACAATTTGATATTCCTCCCGCTATTTTAAGCTTCTACAACCAAAAAAGTGGTTCCCATAATCAAAAAGCAGAGGATCTACAAGTGGTTCTAAGACAGAAAGAAAAGATTAGTCAGCAGTGGCACGGGATCACTGGGGGTTTGAGAAGTTTTGGACTGTCAGAGATTTTATGTACAACTTTGTTAGACTTGGCAGTGCAAATTTACTTTTAAGCCTCAAGGACATTTCTGGGCCAGAAGTGACACACTAATTTGTTCAACACTCTTAATAAAGTCAAGCAGATAAAACTGTTCCACAGAAGTGGCTCCAACTCCAGTATAGCCAGAAAAAGGGGCAGGGAGAGCAGACCAACACTGAGTCCTGGGTCATTGGTCGATAGACATTTTGGGGAGATCATGAACATAAACTGTTTTTATATAACTCAATCACACTGATGTTCTTTGAGAATGGAAACAGACTTCCTATAAAAAAAGCCCAATTTATACAGGAAGGATAGCAGTAGAGAGCCCTTCTTTAAACAGAAAAATATTAGGACAGTTACACACAGCACCCGCTGGCTATGAGTAATGGACAGAGAGCTGCACGGCTGATTGGAAACGTTAACAATGACCACTGCAGGATTGTAGCCACAGGGACACTTCCTATTGTTAGCTGTGAAGACCAACTTGGAACAATCGAATCATCGTTAATGCCTACATTGTGAACACATTGTTTCCATAAAGTGCAGGCGCAGCGGCCACATGGATTAAGTTTGGCTGTCCTCCTGTACCCTGGAGTATCGATGAGGCTGTCCCTGAACTTCTCCTCACCCCATTCCCCGTTCCCCCATCCTCCATCTACTACCCCAGTGTGGTGAAACAGCGGTTTCTCCAAGGTCAACAGAGACCTGCATCAGCCATTGCTGGCAATGTGCCATTGGAGAAGAAAGCCCCTCAAAAGAGTGGAGCAAAAATCACGCTTCCACTGCTGTGACCAAACACAATACTGTGAAACCAGCTGTCAAACACAAGCCAGGCAGCATAATACTCTACTGAAGCAACATCATTCTAGTCCAAAAATAGACATTTAGAGAGTTAAATGCATATTCTCTTGCAATTTGAGCATACAATATACAATATGTGTTGCTACTGGCACCATCATACCAAGGAATTCTGGGAAGAGAGAGCTCTGCCTTATGTATTGATCGACTACAATGCTCTATTTATCTGTCACACTGTGCAAGTGATTGCCAAACAGAATTGTTGGTTTTTGTTCTAGTCATCCAGTCTGGATGTGTTGATTTAGACCTGGGACACCTGGTGAAAGCAATTATGGCCCTGGTAGGAGTGGAAACCAGCAGTACCACTTCAGGTTCGAGATAACATATCCATGGGCTCACAATACTACTATGATACCAACTAAATTCTCTCCAGGAACTTACAGCCCCATATTTAAACTGTGTGCATGCAAGGTTGTCAGCAGTATAATGACGACAGTGTGCTTTCTAGGAGAAACTATTGCACTTCCAAAAACGTACACCTGCGATACAGAGCCACTCTCTTCAGTAAGCACTTTTATTCTCTCTTGAAGAGGCATAGCTGCACTACTCGTCTGGCTGCGGCCTGGTCCCCTTGAATTCCCCTTGAACAAATCTAATATAATAAACAAATAAATATAAGAATGTAACTTCCTTAGTATAGCAGTGGGCCACACTAATCATTATGTCTATATTGTCAACTCATTTCCCACAAGAGCTGTCCATTTCCCAGACACAAACTTGATGTTGGTGACAACAAGAAGATAATATATATAAAATATTTCACCGTCTAGGTTGCTGAGGGGCCCAAATACCTTTCCAGAGTGCCGTAGAAATGTGTTTTGGGGATATTTCAGATGGCAAACATGTCCAGGATTGTGTGATATTTTTAGTAAGGAAGAAAAACCTGTTGACACAAAGTAGAAAAAAATGATTTTTCTTTTTTACTAATTATTTAATGCTTATAAGTCAGATGGCTCCATTTGTTCAACAAATATAAACTGCAGCTGTTATGGAATGTAATTAGTGGAACATGAATCAATTTAATAACAATCAGTACCTCCCATTGTTTACCGTTTTTTGTTCTTTGTGTAGTTTACTTTGACTTTTTCATGTGTTGTCTTCCTGCTATACTGTGTGTATAGACCAGCGTAACGCTTGAGGGGAGAGATGGGACTGACAGGTGGGATACTGATACTGTGGATAGATAAAATCAAGAAAACAGCCTGCGGAATTGAAAAAGCCACAAACTGTATGACCATCCTGCTGAGAAATAAAATATGGTCAACACAATTTATAGAAACAGGCAAATATAAGCTGAGTCCAGAGTGGGGATTTTTCTGCCCAAAGCCAGGGAATATGAGATAAACTACTCAAACATTAATCAAAGCATGTCTTATCAGTCAAAAGCATGATGCTGGGATTCAGCAATCTCCACAGCCTTTCACCACTCCCAATGCCCTGTATTCATATTAGGAAGAAGAGTAAGACTGCCACACTGTCCCAAGCTGTGTTCCATATAAGCCATCTAATTCCATGCTGAATCATCTTCAACCAAATGCCACGGCAGTAATCCTTCTCTGCTTGAGACTCTGGAGCAACAGTGAGGCTCTCCAGGCAGATGTTCCTTTCAAAGCAGTCCAACTCTCACAACTAATAGCATTAGCTAGAGACACACATTTAGCATCTAGCCTTTGCTTGGAATTGGGCTTCAATATTCCCATGCGTACAACATACAGAGACTTAACTGCATACCCAAAGCTACAAAAGAGATGCAGTGCAGCATGGAGCAGTTAAATGTATTGTTCTATCGTGTTAAGCAGCATTTGTAGACTAGGTATTGAAATGTGAAAAATAAATCTGAAATTGAATCTAAACTGCACATAATCCATAATGATTTTTGTCTAATGATATGTTTTTTTGTTGAAGAGAGTGTAAACAGGTAGTAAAATTGGTTACAACAGTGGCCATAGGACACTGGTTCCCTATTCAAATCAACTTAAAATCAACGAAGTTTGCACAGAGAAGCCATCCATAGAGCACCATAAATCATTTTTAAGTCTACATTCCCAGACAATAGATGACAAACACTGATGTGCTTGCAACTGAAAATCTGAATCGACTATATAGGAGAAGCCAAGCTGCCATTTCCAATTCATGTAATTAAACAAGGGAAGTGATTGACATGAATATATGTATGAGCACCACTTGTGCTGAGGAAATGTGACATTAAATGGCATTTGAATCGGAAGTTAGACATGCCTAAATATTCAATAGCAAACTCATGAGAGTCCATCAAAATGTTTTTTTTTTTAAAGTTAGTGAATTGAACAGGATGGAAATAAACAAGCAGACAAAGTATGTCCAAGTGACTAATTATAAAAAGATCTAGTTAGGATGTGGCAGGGAGGATAATGAGCCATAAAAATGGATGGTGTCTTCGTTCATTACGCTGATCCCTTAGTATTAATTGTAATCCAAAATCCTAACTCTCACTAAGCCCTCCGTTATTTCCTCTTTACTTCAGCTACATTAAATCAGTGCGTGATCTCACCTCATACAGAGTCCTTCATGCTTCAATATCAGCAGGAAATGGAAACATCCCAGCTGTACTGGAGCAATAAATATAAACATCTAGAAGATTGATTACACTAACCTTTATCAAAAGCAAAGCCTTCACAGGATTACAAAAAGCAGGAGAGCAGGATGAACACAGCACCCTGGCTTCAGTCATCTAATGGCAACACACTGCAGGCTACAGCGCTGCAGCACTTCCAAGACCAAAGGGAATGAAGTGTAAATGAAAACATAACATATTCGAAACAGAACCATCCCATCAACAACGCCAGCCTTGTCAGGCATAATGTAGAAATCTGTATTCACAGCACACATCATTAACTGCCTAGTGGCTCATGTGCAAGAGAGAATTATAAATCTGTCACTTCCTGTAATACGGACCTCAGATGCCTTATGCTATGCCAGTAAAGTGGGTTACTCTCTGTTGTATGTGTTCTGTCACTAGCAGAGATGGAAAGAGAAATTGCCTGTACAAAGACCACCTTCATATTGGAAAGCTACTGTTGTATGACAGAACATGTCTTGAAGTACCCGCATTCGTTGATGCACAGCACTCAGAGCAATACTTTATGTTATAGCACATGATACAGACAGGTCTGTTCTTTCATTCACTGCCTGAGGAAAATATATAACAACATGAGTCTAAGTATATGGATGCTTCCATGACTTCAGTGACTGACAAACCATGCTACCATATTCAAATAGAGATACAACTGCATCTCAGGAACTTATTAAATTGAATGTCATCTCAAATGGGTCAGCCAGATATTGCTAGTTGTGCTGATATCCTACGCTCCAAATCCCTTCAAACATGTTTTTTCCCTTATAATCACAAAATATGTGCACATTTTTGTATTCTTCCTTTTTTGTCCACACCATTTTTCATCACAACCTGGTTACAAAAGAGTAAGGAAGCTGAGAAAATGACATGATTTCATTTTCCAACATGATTTCAATAAATTTGAATAATTCACTTTTTCCAATTTGCAAAATGTGCAAAAGATGAGGTCAACTGGTGCCAAAGTGATATTACTGCTGCTATTAAAAGCAAATACTGCTAGTTTGTTTTACTTGTTATCCACCTAAATCCATGTTAGGTTTCACGACTTCTCGACACAGAGACAATTCAAACATCAAATCACTCACACCCTAACATCCAATTACACCGCTGACTGCTTTCAGATTCATTTGCTTAGTGTCAAACACAAGTTCGTTTTCAAGCTAGACCACATCTAATATAAGCCAAACAATTTTTTATATCTTTTAATTTAGTTTCCTGGCTTTAATTCAGATATTCCAGTTAGATACAAATTAGACAAAGATTTCCATTTCCAAGCACGACTGTATCAGATAATGACTGTCAGGAACAGGGCGACAGATTTTATTTGCACCTTCACTATCTAGTTATCAAGTAGTCTTTGCTTTTGCTGCATCTGCACTGTGATGCTACAGTAACTGGCTGTCACCTTGCTGCAGCGAGCAATATGACTTTGCATGTTTGCCTGATCAGAGATGCAGCTCATCTCCATAGAAATGGGCATGTGCACACAGGGCTTTGTCCCTATGGGGGGAGACAACGCATTAACACCCAGGCTGGGATTTGGTTGACTGCCAAAACCAGCTCCACCCGGGACTAAGCCTGAGTATTCACATTGTTGCTGCTGCTGATGATCCTACACATTTGTCCATGGCTGTAAACAGGTCTGGTTAACAACGGCTCAGTAACTGACCATTGCTAAGTAATGCTAACAATGTGTTAGCTCAAAGTGGGTTGAGATCCTGTTGTTCTGACAGCAGCTTTGGCCTGTAAGGTGTAATGTTTACCAATGCCATTCAAAAATATGTATTAAAAATATATTATCTAGATCCAGTGAGTGAAAACAGATGGAATTCATTCATATATACATATAAAGCACTACTAGCCCAAAGTCCAGCATGTACAATGGTCTAGCTTAGTCACAGACTAATCTCTGAGGAAAGAATGTAATACACAGAACAGACTTTCCTTAATATACCCTTCAGAGGTTGGTGGAGGAAGAGTGATGCCAAAGTGGATCAAGCATCAATGGAAGGTCATCTCAATGTAACAGAGAAATATCATCAGACATCTTTTGATAGAAACAAACCCTACATAGGACTTTATCTTGTTAAATAAATTGTTAAATACATAAATAAATTAATAAATATAATATTTCGAAAGAAAGTTGCAGTAAAATACACTATACACTGTGAACCTGCTGAGCTCAATGTGCTTTTGTGAGTAGACAAAGGTCAAAAACACAAACAACCTTCTGCTCAGTCTAATGGGTTTGCATGTATGTATTTGTGGGTGTGATCACACTATGTTTGGAGTGTAAGTAGCAAGCAGAAAAGAAGAAAAGGATCCTTGGAGGAATTTATCAAGCTTTCCGCTATCTCACTCCACTTCATTGTCACCTCTCTCAACAGGATTTTGCACACTTTTCAAAATCATATACTGCAACACAGCAACACATTTGTATCAAAAAAGTCTGGAAAGACAGAATCAGCCACTGCTACAGAGTCCTCACAACCAGAAGTCAGTTGTGCCCCTGATAAACATTACACCACTGAGCTGGGAGATGCATCCCACAATGCACCCTGACACAAACGTAGGCAGCAGCCAAATAATATACCATCAGCATCTCTCCGGGGTAGCGCTGCATGAGCGAGTCAGAGGGATGAGCATAGCAAGTGAAGAGTAAGGCCGAGGGGAGAACAGAGAGAAAATAGATCCATGGCCTTTGCACAGTCATTTGACCTATCTTTTTAGCATTTCCTTAAGGCACTGGCTGTTGGTTATCAATCAAACTACAAAGGGTCTAGAGCCAAAAGTATTTCCATTTTGCTGATGTTGTTATCTACAGAAAGCAACAATACAAACAGCAAACCATGGACAGAGGATACAATTTAATGTAGAATTGTTTTAATTTGCTAAGTAGGAGTATAGTAGAAGCCCAATAAGTAGTAGTGAGTATGAGGGTAACCTCGTCAACAAATATTGTTGTTTCACTGTGTATGATAAAAAAAAAAAAAAAACATAAGATATAATTTATTGTCCTGCAGGGAAATTTGCCTTGGGCTCCAAGCTGCTGCATCACACAAAACACTTGCCAACAATGTCACAAAACAATACACACATAGAACATATGGATTAAGAACATTTAAAGAACCTGCAGAGACCTCTTTAAAATTAGAAACATAAGAATGCAACTGTACTTAAGATATCAGAGAGACCAAAGAAAGCTGAAAAAAAAAAACTACTTGCAGACATAGCAGTATACAAAAAATGTTAGAAATGCAGTCCTTCACTTTGTCCTTGGTTGAGGACAAGAAAATGCATATCAGCATGCTCCCTGAATCAATCTACCGTTCAGGTAAATCACTTTTAAACAAACAAATTTGCACCGAATCAGAATTTCAATTTTCCCTCAAATCCTAAGAAGATTATCATGAAGTAGATCAGGGGGAACTGCTCTTGGCAGAAATTGAATGGCTTAGTAGAAAATAAACTTTACTGAGGAAGCACATTTTTAGCATACTGTAGTCTGCTGCGATGCATGTGGTTCAAACTGGAAAATATGAAAGGCTTAGTAAAGAATTCATGAAGGTGAACACTGCTATTCCTATATGTTGAAGAGTTAATTCTCTTATCATAGAGAGCAAGTAGGATTTGGGATACTATATCAGGTACACTAACAGCATTTATGTGATACTTAATTGGTCCACGTGGATAAATTATCTTTCACTGACCAACTCTACACAGATGTCTGACTGTGCACACAGCTACAGAGGAGCTGGACCTGTAGTAGATTCATATTCAAGGACATTTCAGCAGAACATAAATAGAGCTAGGGGATGGAATAAAAAATATAGATCAATAGTTTCAGTACTAAGACACTTCTTTTAGAATTGCTTGGTATGATGTCTAACAAATCCAAACCCAGATCCAAATGTCAGTAGCATTCTTCATGTCACTGCAAACGTTTTTGCATATTTTCTTCAGCAGAAGGTTTGGAACATGCCATAAAGGAAAATAAAGTGTAAATCAATTATATAGAATGTCTAATGGTAATGCCATACATACACACAAACATGCATGCAGTGGGTATGCAGTGGGAATTGGAGTGTGACATTTGCAAAACTGTACCAGTGCCCAGAGGTGATATTGATCCAAGGTTGATCAAAGTGTGCAATTGACTCAACAGCAGCAGAGGGATGCTTACAGTGAAGGCCAACCATAACGGAAAGCAGCTTAGGCCACACACAAGTCTCAATCCTTGTCTTTCATCTATTATGCATTTCCAGATATACAGATTGTCCCCTGACAGCAAAGTGAGCTGCAGACTAAAGTGGTTTTTTAGGAAAGGCAGTTGGTGAACATAAAGGTTTCACTCTTGTATGGTTTAACTGACTTACATTCAACACCATGAAACACAAGTTAATTAATTTAGGGCAGCTTTGATTCTATTTTCAATTAATTCCCTATGTAATAACATGTTTCGCAATACCCAATAAACACTGTTTTCAGTTGCTATAAAGACAAAACATCTCTGCTAAAATTGCCAGCTTGGCATACTCTTTCAATGTGGGACAACATGAATTTTAGATGGCTTCTGGAGAACAAAGACAACCTTCACAGAGCATCTAAATGAAAACATTTATTTGTGACTGATATAAAGAGAGTTCCCAAACTCTTGTACTTCTACCAGATTTAAGACCGCACTGTATAAACAGAAGGAACGTGAAGGATACCTGCTGGTTTATAACTGTTAAAATCTCTGGATAAAAAGAGCCGATAACAGAGTTGAAGAAAACACAAAGATCAGCATTTTACCACAGAACTAACTAACAGGATCTAACTAGAAGGAGAAGGTACAGAAGAGCAAATGTATCTAAACAAAATATAAGAAAACAACACACAGTAAAATAAATATATTTCAATAAATAATTTATAATATAAACAAAGAAAGACAGACCAAACTTCCTGCAGAAGGCCGTTCCATAGAATGGGGACCCTGACAACGAAGGCACATCAGGCATTTTTAATGTAGACCTTGGGATGACAAGCAGTGTTAGACAGGATGATCTAAGAGGCCGCATCTGATGGGCTCTAAAAGTTTAGATGAGGCTGCACCTGAGACCATTTTTATTATTTGTTATCTAGAGAATCTTAAAAAAAGGGGTAGTTTGGGGGAAAGTGCTATTTTTACTTCTTAACAAGAATGACACTAAATCCATGTCAAATCTTTGAACATTGGGTGAATTTATATCAATAATGTACAGCTCAAAAAGGGGTATTTTCCATATGTATCATTTTGTGTTGTGTATTATTAAACAGACCTTTACAAAAGTTCATAATTTTTTAGGAAGGGATTGAACCAAATATGATCAGGTCATAAAAGGTGATTAACTAATATGTTGTGTTGTAATTTAGTTCTTTAGTAAACCGACTTCCCTTGATCCGGCATTGTGTACTTCCACATGATAGACTTTTCAGAACCCCCAAGTCAAATCTAGTCATGTTTTGTAGGAACAATGTCAACAGTATGTTGAAGCACGATGCCTTACTAACTTTTCTATTTGTTTTCTGCTTCTGACAGGTGTGACAGCAGATCTATAATTTTAATCAAGGCTATTGTAATCACAAGATAGAATGAATAAATGCTTCAGAGAAGACTGGTGCAAATTAACAAACAACTTAAAGCAACCTTTTGAGTAACTGTTAGCAACTTTATTTGGAGGAGCAGTTTACCCAGATGAGCAAAATCCCCTTAGTCTCAACATGCCCCGTGCCTGCACTGTATTCTGCTCTACTGAAGCAACTGTCAGTGGAGAAAGACATATCTATTCCTCTGCAAAAACATACTGTTGTCATATCAGTTTTCCAGATGCACCCAACAATCCAAGCAGAAAATGCCTATTAATGTTTATCATTCATGATCATATTTGTCCAAATGCCACTCTCAGCCTGGATAGCAGTATTATTATTCCAAACTCAACTGTTAAAAATCTGGGTGTCATCTTTGACTCACAATCGAGAAGCACATCGACAACATCATCACTAAAGCAGCTTTCTTCCACCTCTGCCACATTGCCCAAGCTTGCCCATTTGTTTCAACACAGTCTATGTGTTGCAGAAATTCAAATTCATGCATTCATCTCATCTAGATTGGACTACTGTTACATGCTCTTCTCAGGTCTTCCACTCTGTAAAAATCTCCAACTAGTCCACCAATTCTGTCCTCGCTTCACTGGCTTCCTCTTTCATTGAGGTCCCACTACAAACAGCTACTTATTACCTACCACACTTTTCATGGATTAGCACCTCCCTATCTGGCAGAACTCGTCAGACCTTATATTACCCCACATACTGAACACCCACACAGGATGCAGGCTACTCATTATTCCAAAGATTAATAAACAATCTATTTTCTTAGAATTTTCTTACATGCAACATTGCTTTGAATTACTTTACTTTACTTGCTACCTTTTTCTGGGACTCGTTCCTTAACTTTCTGTGAATAAGCAGTAAAACAATGCAGACAGAAAAGGCAAAAATAAACAAATTTACTGCTAATCTGAAACACTGATTCAGCATAACCAACACTGCAAGTCACAAATATTCTTCAGGACCCTGGTTTTAAAATCTAAGCTGGTACAGTCTTAATTATCTAAAAACTAAACTAAATAGATGTAATGTGACAAACAAACAACCTGCAACACCTAAAGAATGTTACAGTATCACAGCTGGCAAAAATGTCTATTACACAGCCATTTCTCACTTTGTCAGATGGCTAGTGTAAAACATGATGTATGATTTATGCAATTGAACCAGGGGGTGTGCATTTCATATGACTCTACAAATCACCATTTACATATCAAAAATACATGGAATAAGGAATACTCAACATTACTGTAGAAATTACCTCAATACAGCTATGTGTATGCTTATCTAATACACAGTGACATGAAAAAGATAAAAGTTAGATAATGTCTCCAAGTCAAAAAGTAGAGCTCAAGCTCCCTTTTCTACTCCATTGAATTCCTTTGCAATTACATCAACCTTGAAGGCAGGACTCCACAACCTGTCTTATAACACATTATCTTAATTACAGCTTTCATATTTCAGGCTACCTATATGAAAGATTAATGACATTCCTTTAATTAGTTTTAATAGAGGGACTGATGAAGTTAATTTGACCTTTTGCAAGATTAACAATATTTTTTCGATGCGATGAAAACAGTGTAGTTAAGAAATGTAGGCTATATTAGTCATCAGTATATACTACACTGACATCACAGTCATCACTCATGACAAAACCACGTTAAAAGTGCTGCTGATGGTTGAAAGCTGCATTTGAACTATATTTTGTTCGTGCTAGGCTGTCTGAATCCGGTCCAAACTTTCCTGCCACAATATATCAACAGGCCTACAGACAAATTACCAAAGGACACTATACAAAATATTATAGGGACCGTACGGAAAGCTTGCGCTGCTTGCAATAATTAAAATAAACGTTATCGTGTGTGACAGGGACTAGGAGAGGTGGGGTGTAACAACAAAAAAAACAATACACATAACATACCTCACCCACCTGGGAGTGGGGGGCTGCTGCAGCACCCTCAGCACCTCTCCTTCCCATAGCTGTGTCTGAAGGCAACGTGTCTGTGTGGAATCTCCTCCAGCTGAGCCTTGCATGCATGGCGTATCAATCAAAAGCGGTCAATGAAAACTTTCCTCAATACTCAAGATGAATTTTCAAAGACTGCAGTGGATGCAGCTCCCAAAGAATATACATTCTTTAATTATCATTAGGCTTATTTTTACTTACAGGGGGGCTGGTGGTTATCCTAGAATTCCGTTGGCAGAGGACAAAGAGTCTCTGGGCAGATCGCCAGTGCATCATTGGGGCTAACTCAGATAGACAGAGTCACTCACTCTTACTCTCACATACATACTTATTAGCAATTTAGAGCCCTCAATCCAGCTAAATTTCTGTCTTTTGGACTGTGGGCAGAATATCCACAAGTAAACAACTGAAACTCCCCAGGAGACTCGTAAATTGGACACAAACATTTCGTTTCTAGTTTTGAACTGACAGCTAGCTATTGCACCATCTCTACACTGACTGAATATACACAATTGTAATAAAATAGAATAGAATACAGAGAGAAGATCACAATTGTTTAATAACTTCTCATACATTCTTTGTAGCCAGAGGCATCCTGTAGCGCCTACCAGAATTTCGCTTCTGGAATCTGGAGAACAGAGGATGTGAGGGTTCCTCTGTGATACACAGAGCCTTTTTATCATTCAACCTTTGTTCCCAAAGAACCCCAAACTGGCCATCTGATTAATTTACTGGCCACATTTTATGGCCCCCGTCAGCTTGCTCCTATATTTACTGTTCAGTTTACTGAAGCATGCAGTGATTTTGTACAACAGAACACTTTCAATGAGAGATTTATAGACTAAAATTTGCTGGCTTGTAAACTGTAACTATTAAGTAGTAGAACAAATAAATATGTTGCATACATTTCTCGAAGACCTAATCCACACTCACAGAGAAACAAAGTTTACTATCTAAGAATATTCCTAGCAACCCTGTCTCCTAGAAATTACGTTTATATACAACTAATTTACAACACCAAATATATTTAGAAAGACACATAATGCTGACTGGATTACGTTTTCAAGTAACATAATGAGGAAATGCTTTTAATTAACACATCTGGCAAGTCTCAAACATGCTGATACTGAACGTTTCAGTAATATGTTCACTCAACATTTCACTTGTTTTCCGACAAATTATCCAGTCTTGCAATACAATATCCGCCTGCAGTCACAACAGCATTTTTAAAACTTGTTTATGGATATGTTTAGTCACTGGTCTTGGTTTAATACGGAAAAAGTCTGCAGTGACTTAAAACACAATTAACTTAAACACATTTAACTGAAACCACGATCTTTCCCTAACCGTAACCAAAGTGCTTTTGTTGCCTAAACGTAACCACAGACGGGACTCAAGATACGAACCCAGTCTCTGGTGTCAAAGTCCTGCGTTTTGTATGCCCATCACCCACCACGACCACCTCCCTGCCACTCTGGTGTGGTACATAGAGATAAGTGTAGCGCTTCACTGACTCTAAAAAAAGTTGCCTCTGAACAAGATCCAGGCAGGGATTATGTTTGACACCACAACACGATTGGGAAAACAATTTAGTAATATATAAACATACTTTCTAAGAAACATGGTTGATTCCGATGTACTACAAGTTGTCTACAGTTCCAACTGGTTAACCCTTAACCCTTGTTTGGAGCAGATAATCAGTTAAGCTCCAGTGCATTCTGCTGACACCAAGTATGGAGAGCAGTCATGTGGTTCAGGTATGCCAACTCTCCAGTCACATCCCCCTTATACAAAAGGCCAGCATCCTGCCTAATTTGGCTTTTGATACAATAGGTCTCATATAAAAAAATGTTTCACCTTAGAGCTTTTCCTTTCTTTATTTTCCTCTGATTCAGTTGCTCTCAAAAGCATCTTGTAATCAGAGACATCAAGGATCAGTGTGCATCATTGCGCCTTTCATAAGGATAATTGTAGTAGCATGTGTAATGCCATTAAGCTCATGAAAATAATTGATTTGGCAACTATTGGTGATCATATATTTAACGAAGCAGTAAGGGTATATAAAATGCTGAGAATCTGTCAATTTCTCATTCAAAAGTATCTCAGCATGCTGGTGTGCTTTCTATCTAAGATGGCAATTCAAAGTCAAATAAGCAATAAGTGGGCCTCCGTATAGTAAGTAGTGAGAAAGTAGCAGAGAATTAACTGTAAAATCACTGATGGGAAGGGAATACTGTAGTAGCAAGAGTAATCTGCCTCTGTCAGTAGAATATTTTCTGGAAATGGTTTTAGTAAAACCCTATGTTTGGCAACTGGTAGAAGATTTCATTCCCCATTTATAGAGCTTTGGCCAGCAAGGTGAAGCATGTCATTAAAGTGATAATCTACCAAAAATCTTTTTAACACTCATCCCCTGTAGGCTTGAAAGACCATCTTAACAGTTTTGTGCTTCATGGAAAATAATGGTTCTGGTCAGCTTATCTACATATCTCTGTACCTGAATTCCAACATCCATAGTGTAGAAACTCATCAATCCACTCCTGCAACATAATCTTCTCCCCTGTTTTTTTACACAGTCAGTAGTATCCAAATTCGTATTTTCATCAAAATCTATCAAATACTGAACACTGTACCTGTTCATAGCTTTTCTTACGCAGTCCCTTGAGACAAACACAAGCAAATGTAGTCGCCACAAACAAACAGCTAACTGCAGGAGCTACAAACACAAACTGTATTTTGCCATATTTTGACATACTGGGTAAAATATGATGTGGAACATGAGCATACAAATGGATAGTAGATAAGTGGATTATGTTGCAGGAGCGATTTGACAAGTTTCTGAGTGTTTTTATACTTTTTTCCATACTTTCTTTCCCACCATGAAAACACTGTAACCCCTGGAATCCATACAACTGGTATAAAATTCAAGTTGACCACAGCTCCTGTTCTTTATGACGAAGGAATCCGACACTTTTAACATCAACCTTTCAAGTCTACAGTGTCTTTAGTGTTTGATACTAAAAGAATAGAATGGTTGGAGAATCACTTTAAGGAAGCTGAAATAAGCTTGATGATAACGCTGACATGACATGACAGTCAAGGGTACCTACTGTGTATTTCATGCTTTTGTGTTAATATTAACCAGTTGTTGACAGCACATGAGAACCGTTACTCCCAAATGTCAAGATTAAAATCAAGATGTGCTGTGAAAACTTATTCCTAATTTCATTAGGTCACGCTATGTTCTTTTCACACCTCTCTCTATTATCCATTGTAATGTGAACTGTTCATTGAATGATTCATACCAAGTGACAATTAGCAAAGCAGAAATACCCACTCCCATTTTCTCATCTTGGAAAAAGCAGTGAGTCAGCTGACAGGTCGCAAAGGGGTTGACTACTTTAAATTGCACATCTGATTATGAGACAAATCCACTTTGTTTCCAACTTCATGGTTAGGCGAAAACAAGCAATATTGTCTTGTTTATACCACATCTGATTAGTTGTATGACCTATATTTATGATCAGAGCTTGAGAGCGGCCTTAGCCTTATGTGCAGCGGAAAACAGCTGCTGATGGTTCTCACTTGAAAACACATAAAAACAAGTTTGTTGTCATAGTTTTTCACACCTCAGGAACTATAATTTGATCCAATAATCTAATAAGGAAAGTTGTATAACTAGGTTGTCATACACACTATCCTATTTGTACGCAGGTAAGTCTGTTGTTGCCGACTATTTTATGGGCCATTTCAACCCAAAGAGGGTACTTATCACACTATGATTCACATTATTCTTGTGATATGTGTGTATGTAAACTAGTTGCCAGTCAATCTATGCCATCCTGGCAGACCAACTGACCACAGTGTTTCGACTTCCGCTCGTAATATGTTTGGAAAGGCTCCAGATCCCCATGAATGATTAATTCATTAATGTCATTCTGATGAGGAAAAAGTAGTTTAGTTTGAAGTATGTAGGTACAGAGCTGAGGGTTCTGGGGAACTGTAATTTAATGCTTTACCTGAAGGTGTTTTGTGTATAATTCAGTTAAGATTTACCTTTCTGATCGGTGGTACCCATTTCTAAATCTAATGCTTGATGTCCCATCTCTAAGGTAGGTTTCTATGTAGGCTTTCATTCTGGGAAAGGAGCAGTAATATCAGATCCATTTTATCATCAAATTTTCCATCTTTCCAGCTCCTAACAAGAACTGCAGCAAAATAACAGAATACTGAATACTTTCCATGGTAGATGCTCAGACTAGGATCCTCTGCGCACAATTTTCCCAAGATGCTCATTGGAGATGGAGAAAAACATTATTATTTCATTACTCCACAAATTGGATCCCTTGAGAAACAGTTAAGGATCCTTCAGGATCTTCAGACGCTCTCTACACTTCAAAAACAACCTGAACTTATAAGCATAAAAATTCCTGTAGTCATGGCATCTTACAGACAGGACCGTCGTATGCATGACATCTTTCTCCACCCTGTTCGCTGACTGGTATTATTCATGCACATTCTGTGAAGTAATTTAGATGAAGAGGCAGATATAATAACAATTACTGTGTCATCTGGTACCAAGATGTCTGCATTATATGTGGTCCATTTGTATGCACATAAATTGGATGGAGGTTGTATTTCTTTTTGCAAACAAGTCAAGTAGAATCAAATTGGCCTGATATCCTAAATAGATAACCAAAGCAAAGCAGTAATAATCTCTGTTAATTAAATCTGTCATTCAAAAGTTTGGGACCTGTATGTTTGGATAAAGCGCACTCTTTACTTTGAAACAAAACATGCACAGAGGAGCAAAAGGCAGATGTGACATTCACGCCTTGCATTCAATAAGTCAACAGAACAAAGCAAAATGGAGAAACAACTAAAATAAGATCAGTGTCCGGTGCAAATATATGTGCAATCTCTTGTCTAGAAAATCAGTGTTGAAAAAAATCAGTGTAGACTACAGCATGTTATTCCTTGAACACATTTCCTGTGAAAATAGCACTGCAAAGTGTGAAGGGGCAAGGTGTCAGAGACTCCAGCCATCGCAGTACTACTCTCATGTCTGAACATGCCAAGGGCTACAATTTGTCCCGCTCCACAAAGTGGATTTCTGTTGTGCCAGAACAGGTCGTAATTAATCTCTAGTGTGCTAACAAGGAGAGGCCAACAACTGCAAACAAGCTCTGCTGTAGTACTCCTGCAGATGGTCAAAGTAAAAGGTATTAGCTGGCTCTATGGGCTTCATATCATGTTACATTGTACCAACAGAGGAAACTGGTTTCATTTCCTAACCCTGGTCATACCATGGGCTCAAATCCCCAACCACCTTTGCTGCAGCTATAACAATAACAATCATACAATGAATTATAAGAATGGACTATTCATGCCCATTTAAAAAGTAGAGAGGAAAAAAGGCTACACACAAAATACTCCCAATACTCGATATGAATCTGGGGAGAGGGCAATGACCATTATACACCCACAAGTATTCACACTTAGGTTAGAAGCAGGTTCAGGATACACCAAGAATATTCATCCTCTTTAGCCTTTGGCTGCTGAAGAGCTGCACTGGCCAATAGTCCCTGGTATGTTATGTGGACCCTGGGCCCCCTGAAACACCCCCCCCCACACACACACACACACACACACACAGCAGCAGCAGCAGATGCCCCCTGTCTCTGTTCACCTATATCACTCTACATCAACATCAGTGCCGTTTGAAATAAATTGTGCAGCAGCAGGCTATGAAGTAGTTCACATTACACTTTAATCCCAGCAGGTGTGCACTTTACCTTCACTGATATCATCCATACCGGTCTGCTTGATTTACGAGCACACAGTGAAGTTGGGACTTTGTTGAACTTGAAAACTTGAGAACTGGCTTTGTATTAGTCTCCCTTCATCCCTCAACCCACCTTGTCTGTGTGCATGCGTGACTTTTGAATGTTTACTCGCACATATCCCGGGGCACTTATACTCATATACTGCAAATAATTTAATAATCATTTGCACAGTCTCGATGTTAAAAGAACGTTGTTTTGTTACATGTCAACATTATATTCAGTTATTGTTGCCACTGAATAGCATTCCGGATTTGGGATTAAGCAATAACGTCCAGTCATAGAGTGATAGGACGGAAAAACGTTTACTTACCAAATTCAGCACCGTTTCAACAATATCCCGGTTGCTAACCTCTCCAACCTGGATCAGTCCGACGAGAACAGCAAATTTCATGTTGATATTCCGGATTGGAACCGATGGATTGATAACCCCAGCCGGGAGGACCACTGAACCTGAGCCGGACATCATCATTGTCTCACCGGCGGAGACTGCAGCCGCGTGTTGCCTGTGACCTGGAGGAGGTTGTCGGTCCGAGAGCGACACCGAGCCCGGCATTGTCACCGGTCTCTCGCTTGTCATTTCCACCCAAGCCGGGTGGCTTCAGAGGCTAGTTATACGCTTCCCCCTTGTAATAAATTCAATCACTGCTCTGGAGCATCAAAAAGAAATGAAAGAGAACACTCGCGAAGCCCCGAAAAACAAAAACAAAACACAAACAAGAAATCACTCTCTGTCAGTAAAATCCACTCTCGAGAGTTCCGGTGAGGGAGTCCGGTGTGTGTTGTCGGTGACAGCCGGTTAAGTGGGCTGACTGACCTGCGCTGTGTACACGAAGATGTGTGTATGTGCCGCTCTCTTGAATGCGCGTCTCCGTGTCTGTGCTGCTGTCACCGCCATGTTGCCGCCCCCTGCCTGCGGTTCCACTCACCACGCCTGCGCTGGCTGGGATGATGAAGCTGGAGAGCCGGGGACTGACCGCTAGCACGTCGATTCCCCGTGCTATCCACCGGGCAGGTGGGAGCAGCGAAGTCCGAGAGTGCTTCCTGGAGCAAAACATAGCCACTTTTAAAAGACAAAAAGATAAGCAGTGGGTTTATATTGCCAGACACATCCATTTCATAAAGTTTGTCTTTCGGTCAGTTAAGCAACTACTGTTAGATTTTACCGGTGAGAGTTATACTAAAACAGAAAATATGCTAATTTAGCTACTGCACAAGAATTTAGCTTGATTCCGAAACAAAGATGGCAGCCGGAAGTTACCTGACTTATGTTTCCTGACTGAATGCAAAAATATAGGCAACATTATCTAAATGGAAAATGTAAAATTTGAAATAAAAGTGGCATAATAAAATAAAAAAGGATGGATACATTTTTTTTTACAAAATGAGAAATGTTCATAGTTAACTGTAGTTAGTGATGGCAGGAAAGCACAGGTGCTCCTAATAACATTAACCATGGCTTAAATTGTTCCATTTAGGTGTCCCAGTAGTGAGCAGGCACACATAAATGAAATGCAATATTGGTGTGAATGCTGGAAGCAACATCAAAACGTTCAGCTCGATTAGGAATCAAGCGCTATCATTCAAAATTTTGATATCATTCATACTTTTAAAGATATTCAAGGTTTTCCAGGGTTTTTGGCCCCATTCAAACGAATGGAAGAATTCAGAAATGTTCAAGGTTTTTCAACTCTCTTCTACTCATTCATACTTCCAGCTAGAAAATTCATTCAAACATCAAAATATTCCACATCTTTCACACATTCTGGCTATTATTCAACTTTTCAAAACCCATTAAAAATATTAAAAATATTCAACTTTATTTGAAACTTTGTTATAATGGGAGTCAATGAGAAAATCAACCCCCACTCATCTTCAAGGACTTCCCACGCATTCATACTTTCACGTAGAAACTCCATTCAAACTTTAAAATGCTCACAAAATGTTGGACTTTCTCATATTAATTCAACTCTTTCATATCATTCATACTTTTTCCACAGTTGCCTTTCAAAATTCATGAACATTTCAGCCCTTCTGAGAGTTTATAATGGGTGTGTATGTGGCGGAATGTTCAGCGCTAGAGTGGGTGACATCATTGCTAGAGTGAAGGGCAGCTGTAAAATCGTCTCAAACATTTCTGCTTAAATTGCTCTCGTGTCCACAATTTTCACTCTTCACACATAATTTTCACATCACTGCGTAGACAAATCTGTCCTGGTTCAGAAAATGTAGCTACTTAAGCCATAGGATATACAGTTTTTGAATGAAGGCCTTGAAGCATCAGAAACTCTCTCAACTGTCTCATTGACTGTAATGATATTTTGTTTGGTGGATTGATGTTGAGCTGTTTCTCTGTTCTAATTGGTGGATTGATGTTGAGCTGGTTCTGGCAGTTGTGACCTTTTAACTGTTACATTCAAACTTTCTTCTGTCACTCTTGCACACACACACACACACAGAGTAACTTACACAATTGGCTATGTGAGCTTCACGAGAAGGCATTTCTCACCAACTGCTGCATAGACTCTCATATTAACAGAGTCCAGATGGGGGTCAGACAGGACTCAAGCATCCTTTTCAAGCCCTTTTCCAAGCATTTACAAGGTTTACCTACTTGTTCATATCTTAAACTACAAACTCCATTCAAACCTTAAAGTGTTCCACATCTTTCTTTCTTACATTATGAGATTTATTCAACTGTTAAAACCAATTCATACTTTGCATCCTTCATCCCTTTCCCACTTCTCAACCAATTCATAGTCTTTCAACTGCATCTTCAAATTAGTCAGCAATTCAGTTTAGCCTCAGCTTTTCAACAATCCTTCAAATATTCAACATCATTCATACATTTTCAGTATTATTCAACATTTCAAGCCAGCTATCCAGTTTAGCGCAAGCCTTTCAACAATATACCACATCATTCATACATTTTCAGTGTCATTCAACATTTCAGGCCAGCTATCCAGTTTAGCGCAAGCCTTTCAACAACAAACCTTAGAATATAATATTCCACATCATTCATACATTTTCAGTGTCATTCAACATTTCAGGCCAGCTATCCAGTTTAGCGCAAGCCTTTCAACAATATTCCACATCATTCATACATTTTCAGTGTCATTCAACATTTCAGGCCAGCTATCCAGTTTAGCGCAAGCCTTTCAACAATATTCCACATCATTCATACATTTTCAGTGTCATTCAACATTTCAGGCCAGCTATCCAGTTTAGCGCAAGCCTTTCAACAATATTCCACATCATTCATACATTTTCAGTGTCATTCAACATTTCAGGCCAGCTATCCAGTTTAGCGCAAGCCTTTCAACAATATTCCACATCATTCATACATTTTCAGTGTCATTCAACATTTCAGGCCAGCTATCCAGTTTAGCGCAAGCCTTTCAACAATATTCCACATCATTCATACATTTTCAGTGTCATTCAACATTTCAGGCCAGCTATCCAGTTTAGCGCAAGCCTTTCAACAATATTCCACATCATTCATACATTTTCAGTGTCATTCAACATTTCAGGCCAGCTATCCAGTTTGGCGTCAGCCTTTCAGCAGCCAGCATTCACACCACAATTTCTTCAGAATTTGCCTTCTCTAGTTAATATTAGTACACCTGGTAGCGCTATTGGTGCTATGCTTGATGGCACAAAGGTGACCCTGGATAGTCATCTATGCAAAGCAATACAACAAATCCTATTACACTGAGATTAATTCCCTTGGTCAACTACACGTCAAGTTTTCCCCCAATGCTCTTGGTGAGTTAGTATTATGGTCTGCTTGTTGACACATTGAACTGGTAATTACAGGCAGAATTTTAAGAATTTACCGCCATTAGTGGAAAGTCATGAATTGCCTGGTTTATTACTTAACAATTTTTTAAATCCTGGTCTGCATCCATTACTGTTACCATATCATGTATGTTTCATATTTACAGATTTTTATTATATTATTCTCCAGGCCAGAAAAAATGTTTTCAAATTAATTATTCCTTTGAATGATGAGGTTTGTTTTCCTTTTTAATGAACAAAACGCCAAAGCATCACTTGCATGTAGATGCATTACTTCTATACATTGTATTATCTTTTGTCTTAAATGTTTTATGAGACGATCAAGAAGAGTGACTTCTCCAACAAAGCCATATGGAAAAAGATATACAGTATGTAATCACAAATAACATAACAAAAAAAAAAAGCCACCAGGTTCCAGTGGTTATATAAAAGAGATTGACACTGACAGCTTGGCAACAATCCTGTCCAACGTCCTGACTGACAGCCAGAAGCTGAGCTTGCATTTCATGACCTCATTAAGATGATCTGTGTCAGCATGGCTTCAAAAGAGCTAGAAATAACGTCAGACTTAATATAGCTGTACCTATCATGTATACTACTGTGCAGTTTTAAAGCTTGATTTAATTTGTGGTAATGCAATGCAGAACAATTGGCAATCTGATTATTTAGCCTGCTCACCTAAAGTAAATGAAATGTCATTTCATCTTGTGATGTTGGGTGTTTTTATCTCACTGTAGTCTTTGTGCTATTGTAAATGTTTTTTCAGAGTGCTATATAGTTGAATTAGGCATAATTGTTTTATGGCTATTGTGTCCTTCTGGTATTAGTCCTTTGCATTTTTTATTATTTTGTTCCAACATAACACTTTATCTAATAATGTCGTTTTAATGTCAGCGGGAAATCACTACCAGGGACTCAATCCCTCCTATCCTCTCACCCCCTGTGTTAAGCTTGCTGGTCCCCATTCCAATGAGAACCATAAACCCTGCCCAGTAGTAAATAGAGGTCAATGGAGGGGGTTTGACTTTGCCATTCAAACACTAAGAGCATATATAAGGAACGACTGGAATGACGCGTGATGATGTTCATGTAATGATCGGTTCGGTAAGGTCTGCCACAGCAGCATCTCACTGTATTCTGCAGTGGTTTTGGTGAATTATCCTCTTACATACTTTCATCATGTGTGAGCTGCTATGACCTCTAACTTTATCTCTGTAAGGTTTTGAATGGATATCAACCAAAATGTATTTTAATACTTTACAAAATGGGTATAGAGTTAGTGTGGCATCCCTTAAGACTGAAACAATTACTGTAGTTGCTGCATTACCATTGGCATAATCACTTACCTATTAGATATCATAGCAGTTGGTATCTGTCTTCTCACCCTTACTACCTGTTGAAAATAACTGAAAACACCCATGAAAAAAAGGTGACTTAATTTCAATAATATTGTCCCAGGGTCAAATAAAATGTGGCCACAGTACAGATGAATAGTCTGTTGATCAGAAAGGGCCATCTAGTGGACAAAAATGACAATCAATCAGGTTTATGTGTTCAACCCACAATTTTCCCTTTCCATACAATTAAAGTAAATAAAGTCCAGACAAAATGAATTACAGCCTACATTTGCTTTTAATTTCGAATCACTGTTATGTTTGCATTAAAAAAGAGGTGGCCTCAAATAAGGTGCTCACGTAAGTCAATCCTCCCATGTGGACTGCCTGTAGTCACGTTTCCTTTAAATGGCCAGTAGAGGTCCCTCTCATCCCAGATCAGGGAGAATTGTGTTTAGGTGTCAGTACAAGTCAGTGCAAATGACTAGTATACTGATTGTGGAATGTAAACAGTTTGGCAGAAGCATTGCTGACAATGTTTAATACTAATCGTCCATAACAGGTATTTAGACTCCTTCACAGGTCAGTAGAGGTCCATTACTGAATAATTTGTTAAACTGTCTTGTTTTCGTCCTTTGATGTAGCAGCAAGATTAAGAATCAGTGCATACAAACATTTTATAATTTTGATAGTTTTATTAAAAAATGATGTCTCTTGTACTTGGCTGCACAATCCAGTACCCTTAAGCAGGTATGATCAAGTCAAACCTTAAGTCATTCTTTTCACAACCATATTTTAATAAAATTACACCCATTCCAAAATGGCAATACTGAAGCAAAGTAAAACCAGTTTACAATTTTGTACCATGTGTATTACAGGAAGGTTGACACAGTGAAGAATCAATATATAGGATATTAACATATGTACTATTTATCCCTTCACATATATACAATATATACACCTTGTTTGCATATACAGTATATTCACACACACATATATACAGACACTTGAGTCTACATTATAATAATTATAGCTTTAAATCTGAAATGAATAACATATACGTGCTTCCCAGAAGCGTTTAAGAGCTTGAATGTCTTAGACATTGTAGATTAAAGCAACAGTACTACAATATTATTAAAGATAATAATTATCATAATATTCAGGTTTAGCAACATCAAGGTAAATAAAATCCTAATACTAAGGACATTGGCAGGATGATTAATTTCCCAATGAGTAATTATGCTCAGCACCTATAAGATGTCCTCTTTTGTCATTGTGCAAGTACAGAAGAGCTCAAAATTATTTTCAGAGCATTTCTGCTGTGGAAAAAAAAACTGGATAAACTGTGCTTTAGTTCTGGGGTCCTGTCTGGTGTCTGCCTGTTAGCAATGACTCAAAGGCTCAATCTTGATCTCAAGGCTGAGCAGACACAACTGGCAAAGAGTTTTAGATTTTGGTCTCTGGGCCGTCTGTGATTAGGGGCTGAAAGGAGTTACGGATCCGGGCAGCTTCTGCAGCACAAAGGTGACCAAAGGCTTTGTTGTACCAATCTGGAGTCCTACCCCTGAAATCAAAACAGTATATTAAATATAATTTGTGTACAAGGAGCTTCAGATACATATCTTAAAAATGTAACTAAAATCACACATAAAGTGTGTGTAATAAAAAAACATCTTATAGCATTTGCTAAAAGACTTAGTGAGAAAATCTTTTAATAAGATGCTTGTGGGACTTACTTCAAGTCCACTCTGCAGATGTGAGTTAGTCTGGACTTTCCTGAGCCACAGGGCTCTAGCAGATAGTTGGACTCCAGGACTATAGCCCGTACTCCTCCAACAGGAGGACAATCCTCATGCTCTATAGACACAGAAACCAGAGAGCAGGCGCCTTTGAGCAAGTCTGTCCTCCATGACCTTGAATAAACAGAAAGAGATTGAGTATGTACCCTAAAAGAAAATAAATTATGACTACTTCCAAACAAAGGATGATATATTGTTAAGTGTTTTCTTTTTATCAGTACTCACCTGAGAACTACAAAGTCCCTGCTGGGATGAGGTGGCATGCGATTAAGGACATACTGAAACACCTCTGTGTGCTTGTCCAGTGTCTCACACACTTTCCACTGCAGCAGGTCCACATCCCACAGGTGGCGCTCTCGCAGCACACGGTTCAACACTACAGACGGTGGCGCTTCCACCTCCACAGACACTCGCCAGCGTCTCAAAGGGTTCCCATCTCCCACCTGGATGGGACAAAAACCATCATGTTAACTTGTGGATCTGAAAGCAAGATCCATGCTTGTGGTATCAATTGCATATTGTTTTTTTTTTATTTCCTGTTGTTACCTTCATGATTTGGAGTTGATAAGTACCACTGGGTTTATTTTGATGAACTATTATATATTAATTAACTCCACAATCAAAGGAAGAGCACCAACCTTCTTATAGTAGAGCTCTGTGTTATCAGAGCTGCTGCAGGACACCCAATATTTGGACTTTTCCCGGGCCTCTTTGAGCAGGTTTTGAAGTCTCCCCTCCATAAGAGTTTGGTACGTTCCATCATCATCTTCCAGCTGCTTGCACAGCTCGTCAATCGTTGGTGCATGCAAGTCAGCCTCCACGTATGAATTACGCGACTGAGTAACCATCTCATGAGGGATCTAATGGGTGTATAAAAGCATGAGGTAAGACTCACAGCAAATATACACAGAGGGAGGCCTGTGGATATTGCATCTAGGCTTGAAATGCTTCCATCGACTCAACTATATGTTCTTGTACCTCAAAGAGACGGTTGCACTCTATGATCATATGAGCGAGGCCCTGTGTTGCTGCTAAGTTTTCATTCAGATCCTTCTGGTCTGGTCTGCCAGTGGCGTACTTCTTCTGCATGGCCCTGGGGATTATGGGGAGAGAAAACTTATTAGGCGAGCCACAGTCCCCAGGTCAACATCCCCATGAAACGCAGTATATAAACCCTTCCTCCGCTCTGCAGGAAACCCCTTTGATCCCCTTAGCAACAATTTCAACATGGTAAATTAGAGAGCTTTGCTTTGTTTGTACACATAATGATCTCATAAAACATTAAGCTTTTAAAAGAGTGCCATGTCCTTTTAAAACTGACCCAGAAAGAGAGTAATCTACTGCACCCCTGAGGGCTGAGCAAACTCTGTAACCCATTTTCTGTCTATCTTTATGAAGTCATAGGTGAAGATAATCACACAGGAGGTAATAGAATACATGCATGTCTTTTTCATTAGTTTTTTAGGTACTCTAACACTACAAGAAACAATAAAAATGTTTACCTTGGTGAGAGATTGTCTTTCTTGAGTATGTTGAGATGAAAGAGGGAGGGGGCCAGGCACACAGCAATGTTCATGGGTGTCATCTGGTTCTCCTCCACAGATGAAGTGACATCACTGAGGAAACAGAGCAGTGTCTGCAGCACTTCTCGGTTTTCATCTGACATCAACATGATGGCTGCCTGGACAGCTTGCAACCTTTGGTCCTTCGGCACATCTGCACGTTTGAGAGAATTGATTTCTATTATTTCTGCTTTACAGGCGCAGTGATAGAAGAGAGAAAAACAATCATTAACTGTCCAAGCCACATGTACTCTGTGTTAGATTCAGGTGCTATTTCACAATGTTCTCTAAATGAAAACAAAATTAAGTGAGACAATAAAATTAAAACCTGACATGGGACAAAAGACAAGCAAAGAGAGATTTATGTGCTTACATTGGTAGATATGGAGAAAGGTCTCGCCCAGCTTGCTGGTGAGCAGAGGCTCAGGTAGATCCCTGAAGAACTGCTTCACCATGTCAGCCACATCATAGGCAGACTGATCCTCATAGTTCACATTGTCTGGAGAGCTCTCATTTATCTGCCTAAGAGCTTGAATTCGAGACTTCACCCCTGACTTACGAAAGAGACCCACCTGAAAGCAAAACAGAAGTGTTAATGTTAACTTGACCTGACAGCAATATGTAACTACCTTGTACAGCAGCACCGCTCACTGTATTATTATGGTACTCTTGTATCTGCCTGCAACCTGTGTCAGTCATTGTGCATTGAAACCTTACACCATATCATATACATTAGATAACCCCAACCATTTGTTGCGTCACATGTGAAAATGCAGGTTACGTGCAACCTGAGAGTTTGTGTACTGTAGCTGACCTGGTCAAGACACTGGCTCCTCAGGTACCGCAGGGCCTGCTGCAGGCCGAGGGGCAACGGTTGTCCAGAACGCTGCACATGCACAATGAGAGGCACCCCGAACACATTCTTATCCTTATAGTCTGGTACCTTCATTCTCTTCATAAACTTTGGCACAGACCTGGGAGAGACATCAACACAACATCTTTGACACCTTGCTCTACTGGCTAAACAAAAGACTATGCTGTAGCAATACAAGACAAAATATACAGAATATACACATTTACTTAACATGAAATAGTATTAACAGCATGTAAGCCAAAAGGCCAGAAGCCCTTTTGGCTTACATGCTGTTAATACTATTTCAGTTATTCATTATACAGTTATTCATTATGAATCACACCAAGAGTGGATCTTGGCAGTTAAAATGAGACTTACCAAGTCCAGCCATGCTTGTTGGACATGGAGTATTTCTCCATGATTGCAGTAAGTCGAAGCAGAGAAAACTTCTGCAACAAACTCAGCTGGCCTGCTGACTGGTTGGTAATCTGCAGGGATGCCACTGAGTGACTTAGTCGATTAGATATTTGAAAGCTGGGCCATCGTAACCTAATGTCATATAAGAAACAGCAAAGAAAAAGAAAACCATTTTTTTTTTGTTCGTAGAAGACTTAAACAAGTGTAATTTCAAATATTTCAGTACTTTCAATACAGTTCCATGAGTCTTACCGATTAGGTCTCGTGAGTGAAGCACCTACTCCTGAGTCCCTCCTTTCCCTGAGCATTGTAGATTCTGTCTCAGCAAGTGACACTCTGTCTCTGTCCCCGTAACTAGGTGTGGTCTGGCTTTCTGTGAGAGAATTTCCCTCAAAGTCCAACGTGATCTGACTAGAGGACTGGAGGCCTGCTATATCTTCCCTCTCGCGGTCCACCTGTGCCAGCCCTTCTCCGACAGGCAACACATTCTTAGACCAGTGGTCCACTATCTGCTGTAGACCATTGACATGCAGCAAGATATCGTCCAAATGAGGGAACAGGTCCTCTTTCTCCAGGTCTATCAGGTCTCCAGTGCTGGCGTACAGATGCGAGCCAGGAACATTGTCGTACACACTGATGCGGCTGCCTCTGGAGCAGCACTGGGTGACGGGCCTGGATTCCTTCCTGCATGAAATCAGTGGGGAGTCCAGGTGCATGCTGCCTGTGTGCCAGTTGATAGAGGCCCCATTGGTTGGGGACAGGCTCTCTATGGACAGTGCTTTGGGGAAGGTTCCTGGCTTGTGGTCTTTGGGAATGTGGACCACCAGGTCTTCATAGGAGCAGAATTCATTCTTGCGGTTTTGTTCTGCAACTTTATTCACTTGGGTGCCTGAGAAGATGTCTATGTCCTCCAAATACATGCCACTGCGCTTGTAGTCAGCCCGGTGAGCCTTACGCTCTTTCAGACTGGGTGTGCTGACAGCGCTGCCACTAGAATGGCTGCTACCCTCACTACTGGACTGGGACGGCAGAACTTTGATGGACGGTGTTTCTGGAGCCCCACCATCTCCATTTACAATCTCGACGCACCGCAGAGTCTTCAGTGCCTGGGCTTCTTGCTGCAGTACTGGAGAGCTGATGACCAACGTCTTACCAACCCTTCCCAGAGTTCCTCTGGAGCGCAGCGTCTCCATGCGCTTCAGGAAGTCTTTGGCACGGATGCGGCTAGTCTTGCCGTGCTTATCAGGTAGTGAGCTGTAGTGAGGAATTTCTTTGGGGATGTGAGGCATTGTGAGAGAAGTAGAGTCTGGCATTGCTGCAGAACCCGAGCAGGTGCGGTTGGAGCAGTCAGAGTCCTCTGTGCTGAGGCCCCTATGACCACTGCCCCCGCTGCTCTCACTGTGCAAAGACGAGACCTCCGGCTCGCTGAGGTCCGTCAGAACACTCTCGCTGCTGGTGGTGGTTCTCAGGGGCACGCTGTCCCTGGATGGCTGACCCTCTCTGTGGTTTCCCAGCAGACAGTCAATGTCCTGTAACCTGGACCAACGGCGGCTGCTCCACTCAAAGGTCCATTTGTCACTGATAGCAAACAGGTCTTCTTCATCAGAGTCTTCACTCTGGGGAAAGACAGAATATGTTACATCAATTACTCTGGCCTACAAGATTTAATTTGGTATTTTTAATCTTCTTTGTAGTAATGAATGTTTCTATTTAGGTCTCTCAAAAAGATATTCATAACTACCCAATTAAATAATAATAAATAAATAATAATAAATACAATTAAATTAGAAAGATCACGCATACACATACAGTACTTATTAACACGCACAGTATGGAAATACTATAATTGAGATTGACATAAAAACAACCTATAGGGCTTTTGTATATTTTTGAAACTTTTCTTACTCCACAAAAGATAATATGCACATTTTTCCTATTTATCAGCTGGCTGGCAAGGAAAGGCACATATAGCATCACACATATCATCGATGCCACAAAGAGCAGTTCGTCATAGGAAATGCAGGAAATAGCTGGAGGATGTGTCTGCTCAGACTTAATAACATTATACAATCAGCCAACAGTGTTATAACACTGGACAAATGATTCCTTTGACTTGAAGACATTTCCATAAATAGACCAGGGCAGGGAAAACTCATTAATATAAGCCAGCAGGCTACATTCCAAAGTGGGGACAGATAAAAAGCAATTATACTCAATAGGCACAAATACAACAATGGTACAATCTCAAATATCATAGAATCTAGGTTAAAGGGATGAAGCCAGATTGTATTTGTGATGGTGCTGGAAGCATATGCATAACTTAAGGCAATCTTTGTAAGAAAATACCATTTCTTACAGAGGCATTGACGTTTGTCTTCTATTTCTAACAAATTTGAAATGACAATTGTGATATTTGAGTCAAGGAACTAAGCTTTTAAAGAGGTAAAGAACACAACAAACCCTAAGAGGTACATACAGTGATATATATTTCAAAATAGTCTATGCACAGAGAGAAAGCATGACACCCAGTGTTTAAAAAAAAAAAAAAAAGGTGTGCTTTTCCAAAATGCATATAGCGTAGTGTCGCACACACATAGTGTTGCACTTTTCATACAATAATCCACCTTAAAAGTCAAAGACTGCAGAAGCATCATTTTGATGATGAAGCTCGTAATCTAGAGTCGACACTTACTTTCTTCTTCGGAAGGTTCACGTCAAGTTTCATAGAGGCACACTTGTTCAAGGTGTTGAGTCGCCTGAAAGAAAAACGGCCAAAGGATGAAAACTGTTGAACAAACAAAAAGAGAAAACACCAGAATAGTTTCCTAATGATCACATTCTGTGTGCTATTTAAGTGTTAACTGGATCTGCTGGTCTGGATGTCCAACCAGACCCAGAGGGAAATTCAGTTTGTCCCTGCCACAATATCCTAAACCTAATGAACACCGGTAATTGTTGGTTGCTCTGTTCTCTGTTCTCTTTCTCTCAGCATTGGATCTAAGTGATTGTGACTTGAAAGGTGTTGTGCAGTAGTTTGAAGAAATGAATTAAAGGTACACCAATGGATTATCCACATCTCTGTTCTAATCACAGCCTATTTCAGTCATATAGTCATATGTTGATCTTAATCTATGCACCAGACTTACACAAACATGAGTTTGTAATAGCACTTTGCTTGGCTCAACAACATGAAAGCTTTGCCTTTGAATAATAATGCAAATGTCCTGAACTCAGGTTTTCCAAAAATCTTTCAGAGAAGCAATGAAACATGTTCAATATTTGTAATCAGCCATACAGCCTAAGCCTTGGAGCATGTGCTTCGTGCTTAGAGGTTTTGTGGGTGTGCAAACTGGGATATTTAAAGTAACAGCACTAAAAACTGCACATGAACCAACAATAGCACGGGGGAAAAGATGACAGCATGACAAAATACACTCCAGCTCACTGTGCCTTGGCTTTAGACTAAAAGGAACTTGTTTGTGGTATGATAATCACAAGCTTCAACAGCTCCAGATATTGCTAACAGTCTTTTTTTAAAGATTGACAGTATTGTTCTGTGACAATAAATGGCCTCAGATGGAGTCTGTAACTATCCCCCAGTGCTGTATATGATAGGGGTTAGCCAAACAAAAAGTTCTCATGATTGTTACTGTAGACAGTGGGACCCAACTGAAGAGAGGATTTCTAAGCTGGGGGCCCTTTATTCCACAGGCCTTAAGAGCTTTGAATGTGGTTACTAAAATAGGAGGCTGCTTAGCCAGGGATGAGGGAGAGCACTCACATACATGAAATATCTATCAGTTTCAGTTCTATCAAAGACACCCACAGTATGTAGGGTGGCATTTACTTTTGCACACTAGACTGAAATGGCGTAAGTGACAACAAAGCCATCCTTATGTTACCATAGAGATGCTGGGAAGTCATGGGCAAAATCACGTTGGAGGTAGAACTGTTTCCAATTGTCTCCTATTTATCCCGTGGCTAGTTTGGAATTTAGATGAGTTGCTTTAGGGTTGTTTAGAGTCACAGTATATTGAGCTGTGCGAGGCAACCCTCATGCTCCTCCTGCTTTCCTCTCGGGATGGTCGTCATGGTTACTGTGGTAACTGAAGTGCTGTTTTCATCTCGGCTTAAAAAAACACACGAGCCGTCTTGATGTGAAGCCACCAGTTGTTGGCTTAGTGCACTTTTATATTGCACTTTTATTATTCTTAATACAGTCTGCTGGAAAATCTTAATAAAATTCTTAATACCCAGAATGAGAAAATAAAAATTGCATTATGTTATGCTTTTAACATCATGAGATTCGTTTTTACTTTAAAGTTCATATAGGAATAGTTCCATTTCCTTGGGGCAAGGAAATTATTTGTGGCATTGACATAGTTGACTCATGGATGAGTCTTTTCAGTTTCAATCAAATGTCTGGTTACCTGCACAGGGGTTCCACGAGATCTTTGTCCAGAAAGTCATGATCTCTTTTCACAGGAGTAATGTCAATGGGGAACTGGGAATCTAAAGGAAAAAAAGCATAGAAATTAGTGGCAGTGTTGAAATTAGATTTGATATTTCAGTAGTTCTTCTGTAGACAGTGTTCTTGGATAGGATAAATGGAAAGAAAGATCTGGAAACCACATTCTTTCCAGAAGTACATGGAAGGCTGGGAGACCATCAAACTTGTTTTGTATGTGATGCTAATGAGAAGAGACAGAATTTGCCCAAATAACAGCGCTCAGGCTTGTGCAGGCATTACGTCTTGCTCTGGGTATGGGCCTCCTCTTACATAACTTAAGAGACCGAATCCAGACCCTCTGAATCTAACATTCCACCGCATTCATGTGAAGTCGTTAACTTTTTATGAAAAGCAGAAGCAGCAGCGAACACTAAGACTTCAACAAGGCTCAGCCTGTTCTTTAAGGGGGCAGACATTCAGATATACTGTAGGCTTTGAAACGTGATTACGTCCTAATAACACATTTCATCATTGATGTAATTTTTAATACATGACCCCCAGCATCAGGAGTGAAACTCATGTTATCTGCTTTGCACTCCAACAGCCATTATCAGTGCACGTTGTCTGAGCTCCGTTACAACTATCTACAAACTGTCAGCAAACAAATATATTGCACCAAAGCACTTCAAAAGTCTGGCCTCGACACAAAGATCTGAGGGAGTAGAGATCCTTTAAGCTCTGATAAAACCCATTTCTTCCCATGACTTCAGTCTTTAAGCACAGAAGACATGTTTATGTAGTAACCGTAGCTTGGAAAAGATTAGAGTTTAAAAGCAGCTGATGTTCCTCTTGTTTTGTGGTGTCTGGGGATCTGGAGCCCCTAGCTCCGAGGCTTCCTGAGGACAGTTGTGTCAATGAGGCTCACTATGCAGCCAGTGAATACATGGTTTTGTGTACAGCGTTGGGGACTAGGGTGACAGACCAGATGACACTGTGTACCATTATTCACTCATCATCTTAAAAAGCCCAAGTTAAAGATATAACAGCATTTTGTTTCACAACAGATATAAAAAAGCTAAAATAAAAATGCCATTTTGGAGTCCTTTTATTGGTGGGCTACTTCATCAATCTTTATCTTTTAACCCAACAACATTTCCCCCCTTTGTGATGAATGTGTGTGGGAGTTTACTGAGTGCTTTCATTACCTTCAAAGAGCTGAGCATACTGGGGAAATCCTGCTGCCCGCAGCCAGTCACACGCCTCTTTTGCCTCAATTTCTGAAACACAAGAAAGTGCGTGTTTTAAAACAGGGATAAAAAGTGAAAGTCAACCACATTAAGTCATTTTCATTTTGACAAAACCACTGGAACATCAACAAAAGCAGCAAAAAACCCCTCTGCACCTAGTAGCCTACAAACACAACAGACTTTTGGGATGGACGGACCTGTGTGATTCTCAAACTGAAACCCCCTCTTTGATTATTTTGAGATAGCATGGATGTGATGACCTGGAGGTATCCCAGCTCATTCACATGAAACGATATGGGATGTTATCAAACCATCTGTTGTCTTTTTATGTTTAAGACAACATACATGATATAACAAACTGAAGACTTTAAAAGACGGTAAAATAGATGAAAAGAGCACCACAATACATATGCATAGAGCCAGAGATACTATCATGTATAAACCAAATGTTTAAAGAAAAGTAACACATTTTAAGACAACAATAAAATTAAAAGAATGATACAAGATTATAGATCAGGTTAAAAATCTTTATCAGAGCTCTCTGTGACTCCTTAATAGAGTCCAAGCAAGCTATCACATCGACTCTGATAAACAAGTGACCGCAGCAGTCAGGATCACAGGCTGGTCCTGCTGACCTACGGAGCTAGCCGCCTGCAGGCTCCAGAGCCGCTGATGACAAGGAGAGGAAACAGACCGTTTGCACCTTTCCATTAATGCTAATAGAGTTGGGTGCCATTTACCGCCACAGTGAGACGTGCTCTCTGACACGCCAGTGCTACAGTACACTGTCTGCTTTTATGTTTAATAAATAACCAAATTAAAGCAACAGAATAAGGAAGAGGCCCATAAACATTATATTTCACCAAAAAGTCTCACACCAGTCATGTCAAATTTACTCTTTAAACATATCTGAAGACAGTTTTCCTCCACTTTATTGTAACAAAAAGTAGAGCTGAAAGGATTTGTCAATGAAGTGATCAGTTGATCGACAGAAACTGTCTGGAACAATTTTCATAATTGATTAACTGTTTACATAATTCACTCCATTCCGGTTACAAATGCGAATAGTTGCTGGTTTCCGCAATAAACTGAATATCTTTGGAAAAGTGTAGTAGATATTTATCGATTAATCGAGAAAATAATTGATAGATTCATTGCCATTTGTGAAAATAAGTGTCAGTTGCAGCCCTAAACAGAAGAATCTAATTTAAAAATCAGAAAACATGTGAGCAGGGTATTCTGTAGAAAAATAAATAAACAACTATTTTCATGACTTACTATCCAAAGTCAGTCACTCTACAGCTACATTATAATTAGAAAACCTAATGGTAAATGACATAAATCATTTCACATAAAAACACGAGGCACAGACTTCGTAAAAATCTAACATAAACATATTCTTACCAGTTCCAGTGCTTCTTTAAAAGCCACACAGCTAATACATTTCCCACTGTCTCTTATTCTCACACACACCCTTGGTATAGCGAGCTTTCCACAATGTAAAGAGCATAAACATCACGTCCAAGAAAAGTTACACATAGGCTGCAGCCACGGGTAACAAACAGCTCTCCCATCACACATCTAAGGTCTCAGTTCCACTCCCTGTCTGTGCCTGTCACACTACAGCCGAAACATGAACCGCGGTCATTCATCACACAATACTGTGTAATTACAGCGACTGCAACCTTGCAATGAAGATACTGCTATCACCCGGTTTTTCAAAACTGTTGATCCATGACTCACCTGCTCTGCTTCACGTCTGTGTCACTGAAAAATCAATGAAAAGTGACTTTGGTCTTCAGACTGACCAACAACTGAATAAATATTAACAGTTCCCTGTGTCCTTGGATGGCAAAAAAAAGTCTACTGTTTACCCCCGTAACCAGCAGTTAAGTCAACATGTGTACGCTGCCAGGAGCCTCTCTGCTCTGTTCCCACCTGTGTCACCAGGAGCTACAGGTTTTCTGTTCAGCTAGGCTTCACTCCCAGGTGGATAATATCAGGCCTGTATTATTCAACTGCAGCACATAGTGAGAGCGCTGCCAGGTCCTCTTGTGTCCCACAGCCGCAGGTTGGACCACTGGGAGCAAGTAACATGAGCTGGGAATTCCTCTCCGTTTGGCATTCTGTAACACGATACCGAGACATTCTGTCCTCTCATCCTCTCTCTAAGGAAATCTCTTGTGGATAAAAGGCTGGGCGGGCATCATGCCAATGAATGAGAACTTGTGTTTGTTCTCCACAACCCACAGCCTTAAAACTGTGTACAGTATAAAATGACAGTTTCACAAAGAGATGAAACCCAGTTTGGCTGTGACACAATGGCCCAGAATGTCAAAAGCTATGTACAACTAAAGTATCTGTAGCAATGGGCGACTCCTTCTTTTACAATACACTTTATGCAACGTTCACTATCAAGGACATTTGTTATGTAATTCATTGCTGAGATATGACATGGGACAAAGTGCCGCAGGAAAAGATATGGCACACTTGGACAGTGCTTGGGCTGAGCAGACACAAGCACTGCCAAAATTATGACAGTTTTAAAGGCTCGTTCACATTCCACTCTTTCACAAAATATTTACAGCCAACTACGAGGATTTTATGATATGCTTTGTTTTGTCCTGAGCTGCGTCTGTCTGACAGCAAAGCTTCGTGACTTACAGTAATCCTCTTCCTTTCATACTCTTTTGGAAAACAAAAAAAACCCAGATTCATGCATACAGGCTTATTGTGAATAAATACACGCCATCATCATCACTGAAGCACAAGCCTTAATATGTCTACTCTCCAAAATCCGTCAATCAACAAACACCATAGTTTATTTCCAGTAACAAATTATTGTGTACTTACGGGATATTTTCATCATACAGCCAGAGTGGTTCATATATCCGTCAAGACTTAAGAGTGTCTCCCAACATGTCAGAGCATCTTCATTCCCACGCTGAGCCACATTCCTGCTCTCTCTCTCTGAACACAGCTTGCAGTTTGAACTCAGATCCACAGCTCCCTCTTTCCCCTTTCTCTTTCCATCTACCCCCAACCACCATGTGTCTGTCCCAACACTAAATCTCTCCTTCAACCCACCCCTTTTCTGTGGCAGGCTCCCTTACATTCACCCCCTCTCCTTCCCCCCTCAGCTTCTTGTGCCCGACCCTCTTACCCAGCTCTGCCCACGACAACTCTTTTATACCCCACTCAGCACATTTTTGGCAAAGATCTAAGCTGCAGCCAAAAAGCAAGTACTGCCACTGAATTCTGGGACTCTTCTTGTATTTCAGGACCCTGTTTTTAAACACCAACAATTTACCCCCATTTTCCGAAATATTTCTTTGTTTTCAGTCATTTTGGACAGATTACATGACGTCAGCTTTTACAGTCTTTTAAAATTTCATCCAATAGTTAACACTGTGGGAAATGTTTCATTTAAACAAACAAAAGGGAAGTGTGGTTTTGCAGAGTCCAGATGTTGTTCCAGCAGGTCAACGAAATGGAAAAACATAGGCAGCTGAACAGGGGGAAAACCATGACACAAACTGTCAGCAATCAGCAGCAGTGATTCATGCTGAGGCACCCGGCTCACAATGCGCTCACATCATCAGAGTGATATATTCGTCTGTTTCACCTCTGTCTCAGCCTCCATGTCTGAGGAAAAATCAATGAATGATAGGAATTGTGTGATCTGTATCTTCTGAGACAGTGACAGTGTTGCTGTGTCACTTGACACAAAACATAGAATAAGTTAAAACAAGAGTATCTAAAAAGATACTTAAGAAACATGGTTGCAAAGAAATAATGACTAGTCGTAAATATATATAATAATATATATTTATATATATGATATAATTATATATAATTCAATTTTAAGTGATTTGTTTGTTATCTAAAAAGAAATCTAAAAGACTCTCAAATATTTCTGGGCAAAAAGTGTCACCATCTATCCAAGCTTATAATGTAGATTGTTAAGAAGAAAAAAAGATGGTAAAATATAATAAAATACCCCCAAAAAAAGCATATAAGCAGACAAACTCTCATAAATTAAATCCAGGAGGATACATTAATGTGAGTTGGTAATCTTTATATTCCTAGTGTGTCTGCTTCCCTTATTTGGCAAAGTACTGTATGTACAGTAGTGACTGGAGTCCATCTGTTTAAGAAGAGATCCATTTTCATCTGCAAACCTGCTGTCATGTTTTCCAAATTTTATCTATTTAACAGCCCAATTTTACATTATAGTATAAAAGCTGAGATCACGAAAACCTATGATGTACAAGGAAAATCTATTAGTTTAAATGTGTGGATAAAATGACCAGCACTTTCAATTACTGGGGTTTGCCATGGCACTATGATTACATAAGGACATCACATCCATCCACAATTTCCTACAGCGTAAGTAGAATTCCATATGTAGCCCGCTTCTACTGTGCCTGTTGCTTCGTGACGTTTTTCCCATTTCCTGTTGTAAAACACAACTCTTCTGACCTACTGGAGCCACGACTGGGTACAAAGCTGCAAGCGCAGACGGAATGACGTAGGCAGTCCACTTTAGTCACCTTAACAAACCATTTAACAATAAATACACTCAGCGCATATTAGAGCTTTAAAAGCACTCTAAAACAAACTGCTCAAATTTATAAGTACTAACTGTTTAGACCCTTACAAATGTGTCTGTCCATTCCTCCCCCACACTGCACTGCTGCTGCGGAGACAACTGAGTGAATCAGCCAGACAAGCCGCCCGAATATATCAGTCAAAAAACACACAGACTGTAACTGAGTACTGAGATTGTCTGTATCAAAAACACCTGGAGAAAGACAGAGCGAGCCAGCAATATGGAAAAAAAAAACAAGATTCCACTAATGGGCTGGCTGGCGGAGAGGTGTCGTCATGCTGGGAGGCATGGAAGAGAGGCCTCCCTTCCCCTTTATGATGCTAATTGCACACAGACACCCACTCACAGTGAGCAGCCAGCCTTACTGTAAAAGTAAGACTAGACAGACAGCCAGGGGAAACACACTGCCCCCTCTTTCAGTCTGCCTAAAAACCACAACATCTGATGTCTCATGCCCAAAATAGCCTAACATTTCCTCCTGTCTCACTGTTTATAACTGTGCATGGGGGAGCAAACAGGAAGCACAAATAACGATGAACGATAGCAAAAAGACGGACACGATGACCGGGAAGCAATGGTTGTTGATACAGGAGGCGCAGGAGATCTGTTCTCTATTTGTAAGAGTTGAGGTCCTCTAAGGGGAATTCTGGAAATGCACAAGGTGGATTAATACTGCAGTGCCCCATGTAATTCACCTAATGTCGTGGGAATAAAGCCTGCCTATTTTCAAGAGTAGGTTTTAATTAACAAAGCTCTACATGTCCCTCAGACTCCAAAATCCTCGGCACAATATGCCACAATCATCAGTGTAACAGGAGGTGCCACTCGCTAATATCACAACACGTCTTCAGTTCACAGCATTCTCAACACCTACAAACAGGCAAGGTGTTGAGACAAAGGACAATAGCCTAAGCCTAAGAGATTATCTGTCTACAAAGGTGAGTAACAACACAGTGCCTTTGTGGATGTGACTTTATTCTCGATGCAGTGATTGGCACATGAGCTGGCCGAGTAATTACAGAGAGCCAGTGCTGAATCACCCATGGACTTCCAGCCCCCTCATTTGATCCTGTGGGGCACAGAGGGGACCTGTTATCCCGCAGTCGACATGGGATGTAGGTTTAAAATGATCAGCTCTAGGCTGCGTTGCTAAGACAACAAAGCAAAATGTCCTCAAATACAAATGAGCTAGCAAATCCTGGGCCTGCTTTTGCCCTGTGGTCCACAGTGACCTGTGGAGAGCTCCTTTCAGCGGACCACAGGTCTCCAGTAACGAGTGGATATACAAAACAGACATCAATGCCTCCTGGAGGACGGGGACTTGAGGACAAACACAGTGCCAGGCCAGGAAAAGCCAGTGCCAAGGAGGCATTAGCATTCTGAACCTGCGTAGGTCAGGGTTTCACAGACATCCACGATTCATTCAAGAGCCACTTGATAGATTACAGATCAGCATTTTAAATAGGGCACCTATCATCATCATTTGCTCTTCAATTCTTTTTCTTCTCTGTTAAAAGACACAGATACAGTCTGGTTTAAGAATCTTAGTATTTTTTAATGACTCCACTGGTGAAAGACTGAGGTCCACCTTTCACTTCACAGCAGACGCATACACTCACAGCAAGAGCTTATTGATTCTGAGAGTAAATAACAGGAGTATGTGAGCTAGGGAGCTGCTGTTGTTGACCATTGCCAAAGCCTGCTGGGTCAAAAGTCATCTGAGCTGTGTTTTTCTCTTGAGGTCCTGTATTGAATTTAAACAAGAGCGGCACAGCTGTGGTAACACTCTCCTTCACCTCTGAAGGACACCCAGAGAGAAGGTTCTTTCATCTTCAGGGGTAACAACCCATCAACCCTCTCTCTCTTTCTCTGTCTGTCTCTCTTTTTGTCTCTCTCTCTCTCTCAAGTCTGGAGACACCAGTCACAACGTTCGCAGCATTTACATGTTACTAATGATAAAACAATGCAACATTAAAATACCTAGACGTCCATTCACACACCCTTATTCCTGTGCAGTGTTGGTTACCAGTAGTCTCATAATAAAAGCCAAAGCTGATTCATTTCTTTCACACAGTCCTGCCTGAGAACACAGAATCAAGATGGATCCCTGCTTGCAGGAGGGGTTATACAGTTAAAACTATGCAGGGTCAGCATGATGTTGTAAACAATTTTAAACTTTGGAAATGCACTTCAAGTTGTTTCCAAAAGCAGACATTTTGTGTGTCCCAAGTCACCAAACAACAGCCTGGGAGAGAAATGGGAAAGATTATCAGAGAGGCGCTGTCTTATCCTACCACAAATAGCCTTTCAGTGAAGGATTTACAAATTATCCCCGGACCCAAACTGCAAAATGATAGCCCACTGGATCTGGTGCGGTGTCACAGCCAGAAGACAAATAATGGGCTATGATGTGTGGGCTGCGTGGCCTCTGAACAAGCCATGGCTTCAAAGTTCAAACCGTTAGCTCTGCAGTGTTTTCATCCAACTCGCTACAGTGTCTCACATTCACTCAGTTTTGTGAAAATGTTCTAACAACCGCATGTTGATTCCCCAGGGCCGTTTGGCAAACAGCAAAAACCGAGAGAAGTGTCGAGTGTACTGCAGCTTCACAGACAGGTGTTCTCCTTCTTCCCCTTTGGTCACACTACAGGATACTTTGGCACATGACTTCCAGCAGACACTTCAAGAGAAGTGTCCTTTACTAGAAAAGGGACCTCTGACCCCAAACCTCTAGGAAGGAGGAGACATCTCAGCAATTTCCAGATCCCCAAGTACCTCCACTTTACTGCCAGCAACTCTGAACAGAACAGAAATCAATCAGTAGAGCTTTCTGTAACATACATACTGTAGTGACTTCCAAGACATGAAGCACAAGCTAAACACTTCCAGACACTGGACTGCAGCCATGTTCCCACGCATGTTAAAGTGTTTTGGCATCTTGGAGGCCTTTATGAAAGATTTGCTTTCTTTGGTGATAAAAACATCAACTTTGGCTTTTGGAGATTTCCTTTTTCATTTCATCCAGGCGTACCTCCCCCAAACCCTGGACTATTTCTTCAGCCCAGTGTTGATCTTTGCAGAGCAATCATTGTGCTAGTTGTTCAGTTGGAGTTTTTCGCTCTAGCCACAGATAAATAAAAAACACAGTGCGGGATGAATGATGCAGGCTGGTCAGTGATAACACACATCAAGGGGCTAGCTGTCTATGATGATATTCAGCAGTTTTCTTCTCTCAGAAATGGTGATTTTGGCCAAATAGCCCTTCTTATATCTATGTTATTTATGGCCTTGTTCCAAAATATATTTTTTTTATTAAAGAGCACTCCTCAAAATTAATAATAGCATGACAAATCTTCCCCACATAAACAGTAGCAGATCAGGAGAGGTATTGTACCTGTGGGCATCTGTGCTGCCCTCAGTCCAGATGTAAGGCTTGGAAGACTTCAGAATGGGAAAGTTCAACAACCCTGACTTTCCCCCCAGCTCCGTTTTCTGTCCACTAACATCCTCTTGAAGCTCTCCACCTCCTCTCTTTCTTCTCCCTCCTTCTCTCTGCTTTTCTTCCTCCCTCCCTCTCTCTCAGCAAGACTCTGATCTGAGCTTTTTCAGTTGTCTTTTTAACTCCCTCCTCGTCCCTCATGAAAGCTCCTTAACAGTTGGCTCCTACAGTGTCCCATGTGGTCATGTAGTTAACTGTATCTCTCTTTAGTCCTACCAACATATACCACAAGTTCTTAGAGGTGTGTGTTTGTGTGCGTCCTGATTTGAAGTCCATACATGTCTTGTTTTATGTAAAGCGCAGTAGGCTGCATGCCTTGCCATGTCATGCTGTTTTCCCACTCATAATATACAGTTGTGTGACTGTAATTCTTCCTTCCCTTTGATAGTCTATATAAACACTGTAATTTGGTTTTCCAAGAGCGCCGTATAACACAAATAAAGGGGGATGACTACGAATTACTGACAAACACTCAGCCAGCTGACCTAAAATCCAACTCAAACATGGAAAAAGACCGACTGGAAAGTTATCAACACATGTTCTGTAAGTCCTGGCACCCACACAAATCAAATGTTTCAACATGAAAGACGCTTTATGTTTAGCAGATGCTAATAAGTATAAAAACACTGTAAACTAACAAATGATGTCTCATGTGTGACCACAGCTCTGTAAAGTAGAGGATACGGGCAAACGAGGAGAAGAAAAACATCCAGAAGAAACTCCTCTGAAGTCGAATCCTGCAGAGCTCCATTAGGTCCACCTCCCTCTCATTTGGACTGGATCCCAGAGGGGACAACATGGGGTTCCCTCCTTCTCTCAGAATGGCCTCTGAGAGTCAGAGGGTAGAGAGGGGGCCAATGTCAGAACAAGGGCCTCTACCGTGAGAAAGCCCTCCCAGGACCTCCACAATAAAAGCATGGAGCCATCCCTAGGGACGCTGGTCCTAATTAACGACATCAAAGTGAAGGGCCACAAGACTGCCTCGGGAGCCTCGCAGCACTCATGCAGCAGACTTCGCAGCAGAGATGATGATACTGGCAGCGTGTGTTGCTGTGTACGATGAGGTGCGGCGTAGCTTATCAAGAATGCTACCCACTGAAAGAGCTGTGGTTGTTCTGCTTGATCAGAGCCTTCACAGAGTCTCTCCCTCACACACACACAGAGCCCTAATAGAAAATGTAGGACCATTTGTCATGTGTGGCCATCAATGACAGGCTGTGTTCAGACAGTCACTCCCTGGCTGAAAGGCCTATAAAATGAAGAGACAGCGGCTGAATGTCTGTGGTCTGGATGCATGCTGCCTCTGCGCCTCTGTCAGCTTTTCCAGCTAATGACATGTAATGTACATTTCTACCACAGGAGGGCAGCCAAGTGCTGAATTCTGTCATGCTTTCCATGCAGATGAGATGAACGCAGGCTGTCCAATATAAGTGAGGTGTTGCCACTATCTCAACAATATAATGTGCTTTTAAGTGAAGCCTGAAATAGCAGTTATCTAATCAATACAAATCCATGGAGCATGTTACACACCACCTCCAAGTTATCTATATTGTCTTTTGATATTTATACAAAACGTATTTTCTTCAGATAAGAGTGTATGGAAGTTTGGATCCTTTTGTAAAACATAAGACCATAAAATGTAAGTAATACATTTTAAAATCTTTACATGCTTATCCAAGAAAAGAATGCTGTAGTTTCCTTATGACTAAGAAATGATTATTTGGGTCAAAACATATTTAGTGTACTATTTCCTGGATGTCCTAGGTTAGCAAGGCTTTTTTCAGTGAATTAGCATTTTCTAATCTGTGGAATGTAAAAGACCTGAGAACAGGAGAAGTTTTCCATCATGGCTCTGTTAATATGTGACTTTCCGTTCCTGTTACTGTGTGCAGCTGAGGCATTTCTGAAATCTCTCAGTAAATGATTAGCCTGCACATGTGGCAGCTGTCAGCTACACTTGACTGAGTAGGAACTACACTGATTCATGCACAGTAGAAAGATTTACAGAAAGGATATGAGCTCAGCCTGCCACCTACAGGCAAAAAGGGGGAATCTACATAAGAGCTTTATGAGTGTGAGCTGTATTGAGCAGAGGCTGGTTGCATTGAGTCAGTTTGTTCCCGGCCGTTACAAGATTCTTGAATCATTCACTCATTCTTTATCAGCAGGGTGGGAAATTACCAACTGTTCCAACCGAAAAAATATCACAACCAAAACAACTTCTTACTATATACTGTATGTAATAATATATATATACGTTCTCAAGCAATAACCTGTTACTTAAGCCAAAGAATTTGTGAATTAGGATTTACTATATAAATGATCAGGACTCAACTGTACTGATTGACCTCCATCCATCTATTTTCTAAACTTCTTATCCTCCTCAGCATCAGCCACAAACACCCTGGACAGGTTTGTAGTCTATCACAGAACAAACACATTCGCATAACCTTATTATGTGTAAGACTTTATTTTTTTATTCTATTAATATGTATTTAGTGCCTGTTCAACAAAATCATCACATAATATACGCACAAAACAAGAGTACAAGCCATATTTAATTAGCTAACGTGTAGAGGTAGATGACAGGCTAATCAAATTGCTTTTCGCTCCCTGACAGCATTATTTACTGCCCTCTGAAGGTAGCAAACAAAATCTGCATAACAATCACATCTACAACAGAGAGGTTCATGAATAAAAGATAAACTGGGTTCATGTGTACTAAGTAAACAATGCGTAAGGCTACATCTTCACTTATCATCAAACCTCCATTTGAACGAAGGAACAGTTATATTTGTTTCACACACAGATGATCTAACGTGCCACATGTTGATCAGACCACTGATGAATGATTCAGTGCTCTTGAGAGAGGAGCCTCGAGTGGGAGAGGACAGAGTCTAACTAGATTCCTCACCTTGAAGAGCCCTTTTTACCATTACAACTTCTCAAAAGACAGAACAATGCAAACCCCTTTTCAGAGCCGGTTTCTAACAATTATCCATCTACTACTCAGAGGAAGAACAGAGGAAGAAGGGTAGAGCTTGTCCTCTTAACAAGCTGAAGTGTTCCTGTCCTCTCTATGCTAAGCATTTCAAATCTACAAGTGTGTAAGTGTTACACACTATTATCCTGCTCAGAAACTGTTTGCTTCTCCCTAAGTGGGTTTTCTCTGTTGATAAAGTGCATTTATACTTTGCAAAAGACTAAAACTTTGTCATTAAACTTCTCTTAACCATGATATAAAGCCGTTAGTCTTGTTATGACAAACATTGTCAGTAACATGTTGTTGAACAGTAAAAAATATGCAACACAGGGTGTACATTATCTACTATAGTACTAAGCAAACAACAATGTAAGACGGCACTGTGTATGTACACTGATACATGCCAGCTAGAGAACAAATGTGGCCGATAGCAAGTTAACCTGAAAGACACAAGCCTTTCAGCCATGACAGCCAAATAAAAGGCACGCTTTGTAACTCCGGGACACAGACAGATTCATGATAAGCACACAGCTGCCACGCAATAACTTGTGTCATTGGACAAGAGACACACAACATCCTCAACCATGGCAGAATGCACTAATGGCCTTTCCAGGGCAGAGATCGGAGCCCGCTGGCTGCACCTAGGTCAATAAGCCATGAAAAAGGGCCATGGAGGGGTCACACTGGACAGAGCTTCTTGTCCGAAACACAACAGCTCTTCAGTGAGGAAAAAAACCCCAAACAGCCACAGTCAGCGGGCAAGCTTTTAGTCACGGTGTAGCATTCAGCTGCTCGGGGTTTCCACCAAAGCCCCGATGAAGTTTCCAGGACTTTGACGTGGCTAAACAGGAACACGTCCACAGCCTAAAAATGGTCTGTGAACTATCTGTGAATCGTCTGGTTTTCACGACAGTCCAGCTTGGTGCGCAAGGAAAACAGCCAACCATCATCTAATCCAATAAATATGTGATTTCTAAACTATATATGGGCACATTACTAGGACATGATTCATTCATATTCTGAAATGACTGAAATCCCCATTGAATCAGTCAAATATTATGTATGAAACACACCTCGATACATCCCATCATTTCCTGATATTCCATAAATTCCAAACCAGGTAGCAAAACCTACACGGTAAAGATTTTCAAGGCAAAAACAGAAGTGCAAACAATGTCCCTTACGAGACCTGAATAATATAAATATATATTATTTATAAGAGCCATATGCACAAGCATGCACGATAAAGATCTAACAATTTTCCATTGGAAAAATAAATTATAAAGTCTTTGACAGTTTTGCTATAAAATTGCTAAAAATACAGTGATTTGTTAGAAATGTGGGTAAAAATCAATGAGTATAAGTCAATAATTTAAGATTTTTTTTCTATGATGGCATAAATAGCTCATTGGCTCATAAATGATGGTCTGTGTATAACAGTAACAGTATATAATATGTGTAAATTAAGGGTATATTGGACACATACATATGCTAAATGCCTGAGTACAGCAGATACAGAAATCCTGAGAATCTGGACTCCAGATGGGTCGAGCAGGAGGAATCGAGACAGACAGACCAGAGAGCTGCAGAAACACAGTAGCCCCTCCAGAGTGATGAAGTATGGAATACTCATCTACAATCCAAGGAATATTTTCAGCAAAGGAGACACATTCCTCCACAATGAAAACAGGCCCTTTCCCTTGCACAACTATCCCACTGTGCAGCCCTCAAACGCCTGTTTCTTTCCATCTTACTTCACACAGCTGTGCATTTATATCCATTGACTCTCCAAGCTGATGAGATATACTGGTCAGATTTTTTGGACAATAGGAACTTGTGGGTCTTCAGTGTGTCCTGGCACTTTGTCAGTAGCCAATCATAGTGGACTTGACGAGAACCCACACACATAGCTCTGGTGGCTTTGAAATGCCATCAAATGGGAAACATGACTAAGACCCCACAGGCGTCTCTGGAATTTGGGGTGAAACAATACATGAGTAACATCACCATGGCCCCCACTCCCTTTCAACCTGCTATGTCAACAGGGCTGGCCAGCTGGAATGCAGGAGCCACTGCAACACATGGAGATCAATCCTGAGGCTCTGAACACTCTGCAGTCAGTCCCTTAAAATACTACCTCGCTGTTGTGTCTTGCATTTCAAACGGGTATGCACCACGCAAGGTGAGATGTGAGGTATGAAAGGAAATTAGATTTATATAGGGCGAAAAATGCTGCCACACTGCAAGAAAATTGCCCAATTTAAGGCATTTAAGGCAAGTCAGATTAAAAAACTACAATTACCAAAATTAGGCATAATCATAGCACTTAAGACAGCCAATGAAAACAGATGTGAAACACATTAAGTGTCTCGCAGTTTTATCTTTTTTTAGTCTTTTATCCTCTTAGAAACAGACACCATGGGGATAATTATATAATTCAACATGTGTAAGGAACATTTGTAAAGTTTGAATTCACTTTCTTTAACAAACAGCTTAATTTTATGTGGGATCAAGTCACTGGAAAGTTTATGTAGGTAACATTTTAACACATCCATACACCTCAGCACATATAACTTTTTTTTCTAGAGTTTATTTTTCTACATTTGCAGCAATTTGATGTTGGGATTTTTAACACAAATATTTAGCTGATACAGTTGACAGTTTTCTTATGGAAGATGATGACCATGACTATATTAACAATTAAGACAGATTTATGATATTGAGGAGAAACAGTTATCAAAGCCTAATGTTATCTATGGTCACTTTAAAAGCAGTTTAAAACCACACAGAATATGCCACACTGTGCAATGAAAACTGCCAAATGAATCATAAGTTAATATTCACCCAGACTGCAGTGAAATCAAAATCACATTATATATTAAGTATTTAAAATGACACCTGACAAAAAACATGCAAGTAAAAGCTGTTAAAATGACTTTCAACTTAGATAAAAGAATCCTAAAACCCACTTCAAACATGTACATATTTTCAGTCCTTGTCACAGATGATCTAAATTGTTGGTTTGCTGTCAAACCAGACATCTGTAATCTGAAAACACATGCCAGGTTACATGACCGCACACGCCAGCAAACATCAGATCATGAAGATTTCCTCCCTAAAACAAGCGTACGTACACACAGCTCCAGGATATCTTCACACCGTTTGTGTATCCTTCACATTGTCATAATCACAAAACAAGCATCATGCGCTGGTGATACAGGAAATCTTGCCCACACATGAGGCTGCATTATCTGACTCGTGCTCTTGTTAGTGTGACCGAAAGGGGAACTATGCTGTATGTTGCCATCTGATGGGTGAAGTTTCTTACTGTTGAAGCTTTCTCTGTTATGAAATGCAGACAACCTTTGATCCAGCACCAGGGTGCTCAAACCTGTGGGAGGGAGCAGGAGTGGTAGCGCTTTGACCTCTCTATTGTCATGCTGCCCTGCCCCTCTCCAGGGACTGACCTTAAATCTCCAGGTAAATGCAAAGACAAGAGGTTACAGGTCTTGGAGAAAGATGAATGGGAGGTCAGGCCCTCTTGTGGTAAAAGAAAACACCACTATTGCTCTCCTGGTCACATACAGCAGTCCACAAATGAGCTAAGGGCTTGTAAAACTGTCAGGCAACACATTCACTGATATCTCTTGTTTACACTGTGGGCTTACCTCTTGTTACGTAACAGATCCTACAGCTTATCACCTATCAGTGTTCGTTATAGTCAGTCAATACAAATTATTTACCACCACTGCACCCTGTACTACCTATTGGCTGAAGGTCAAGTTTGGCTTTGTTTGCAGCGGCACACACAAGAAACACTTTGTTACCACTATATTTGTCTTCCAGAAGTTTATTTCTATTCAACTCCACCTTTATCTGGAAACAATTAAACATGGAAAAAAAGCCAGAGATATGAACTGACATTTGACAAGTAATCAGCTGATCCCAAACAAACACAGCAATGTCCTTGCTCGCTTGCCACCCTGCATTCATACTCTCATATTCATACGCATGTGTCATATCTTATTCACTGCATGTTTTGACTACCAGCTTGCTTAGCCGTTACCCCTAGCATTCCTGGAAGTATGACAAATAATCATTATTTAAACAGAATACCTAACAGCTGGCTCTTCAGCCAAAGCTAAAAATAATTCAGGCTGATATCCAACCAAGAGACCAACAGTCTGAACTGTCACTTCTATCCAAACACATCTCCTACCTCCAGCGATCTTCTTGAGTAGTTGCTGCCTGGCAATGATCCTGCCCAGCCTGTACCCAGAGCGTCTGTGGTGATGGTCCATTCTCAGGTAGATATCCTGAGTCTCTGGGGTCATACTCCCAAGACACTCGCTGCCTGCGGACTCTGGAAGCTCCCGAAACATAACTGAAACGCTGTACCCCAAACAAGCCCCTGACCGCTGGCTGATACGCACTCACCCACACACTCTCCCACCAACAGAAAACTTCACATACAGGCGCAAAAAGCTTAAAGTGAGCTGAGAGGGACAGCAGAGCAGAGCCTAGGGGGAGGAGTGCCAACACTTCAGTCCATCTCTGCATGTCATGTGACCACAGGGAAGCCAATGGCAAGGAAGCAGTGGGAGTACTGCCCACCTTGCTGAGCTGAATCCAATGTCTGTGTGAACGCTTGTCAACTTCCCCCTGCTCTGGAGGGAAATATAAATACCATTGGAATGCCTATGAACTGACTGAGAGCAGGAGTGGAAGAAAGAGGGGTGTGGGAGGGCTTACAAAAATAGTGGTTTTGGACCCGCCCTGCACTAGAACAACTCTTCTGCTGTTGCTGGTCGCACAGGTGCCAAGTTTACTGGGCGAGAGTGAGTCTGTGCCACTTTAGAGAAAACTACAGAGAGAGAAAGAGAGGGAGAAGTTGTTTTCTTGGTTGGAGAATGCTAATTTCTGCTCCCCTACCCCCACCCCCACCACATAACCCCTAGTTCCAGCCACAGGAAGGCCTCTCAGCAGGTCTCCCTTAAAGTGTCAGCTCCTCAGGGGAAAAAGAAATTTTAGCTTCAAAACATATGAGTGACCTAGATCTCCAACACAAAAGGAAAGATCATGTCATCTGTTCAGTTCTGATGGCTGTTGCAGTTAATATACAAGAAGGCAATGTGCTTTTCAATTTTGTATAAACAGGAGACGTCAATCAAATTCCATACTACATATTAATAATATGTAATAATCACTACATACTAATTTTCATAGTTTACAGAGTTTTTTTCAGTTAGTATACAAGAAGCCAGTGTGCTTTTCCATGTTGTACTAACAGGAAGTGATATAAGAGGTGTCCTTATGGACGTCAATCAGTTATAGAAGAAAGTTGTCAAGAACCAAAAAAAAAAAAAAAAGATAAGGACAGGGGGAATTATAAAAAAACCATGATAAAAAAATTAAAATATGTATTTGTACATTTATATGAGTTGGAAACATGGTAATGATCAGAAAAATGCCAATTCATGATCTTTCAGCAGCTGTTTCACCAGTATCCACATTATTTTCATTTTGTGCAGCTCATTTATTTGTGCATTGCATCGCAGGACAACAGCGTCCATCAACAGCAATTCTTAATTAATTTTGTCCTTTTTCTTTAGTGTGAATGCACATACTCAAAACCTGCTTAGAATTATGTATTTGGGACACAGCCAATGTCTTTACAATTAGTGGTAAAACCAAACATTAGTACTACATGAGTCAAACAACTGGCAACATGCGAAATAGTTGCAATAGCAATTTACTCCATTTGGAACAATTTCTTTAAAAATGAAAACTAAAACAAATGCACTAAGTCCACTTATATAACCCGGCTTACAACATGGAACAACAATCTCCTCACACCTGAAATAAAGTCTACATCCGCACAAGCCGACCCACCCAGCACCAATCAGGGCCCCTGCCACTCTCCTTGTGACCGTCCTGGCCTCTGCATACAGGCTTGCCTGTGTAGTATAAGCATGGCGCCATACATGTGAATAGAGCACAAATGGGCAAGGGACCAAGTCAAACACAGCCCCTGTCTGTTTCGCTCTCTGGCTGGCAAAATCCACCCTAGCTTAAGCTCACAAAGACCACAATTCAGCAGCACACTTGCACTACCCGCTGCACGTTTTCATAAACTTCTCCTGGGTTTAATGACTCTACACCCTCAGGTGGAGCTATTTAAATATGTGACTGTTGCTTTTCTAAGGTACTAGGTGGTGGTGTGACACTATTCAGATGATTTCAATGGGCTGTGACTCATTTTTTACACACACAAACACCTGTGTTCATTCATGCTGTAGAAGGATCGCTTCAGGTGTCAGAAACTAAAAAATGAGTGGCAGCATGTTGGCAACAGCGTGATCTTCCTGAACCCATTTCTGTGTTTTCTTCTTCCCTCCCCGTCTAGACGAAGAACCTCAGAGAGTGCATCATACATATTGCATTACAGAATCAATCACCAACTGCTATGCAACATCATCATGAACGAGATTAATGGTGTTTTTTGTCTTGTAAGCACTCAAATACCTCAGCGGGGATTGTGAAACAGCTATGAGATCTCCAGCGTTCTCTTTGGACGTCCCTGTGTTTAACTTTGTGCTGCATGCCGTGAAGAAAAGGCCCTGGTGTGTCCTTAGTGGGAGTGTTGTGTGTCAGGCACAGTGACTCCAGCCCTTATCAAACTTGTTCCAACACGCCTCTGTCTGGGTTACAGAGCTCAACTACTATACAGCATGGCAACAGGAATCCAGACTCACATTACACACACACACACACACACATACCGAGGCCCTGTAAGATGCCAGCCAGCTTGACAGAGTGGATTTTATTGTTCATCACAATAAAAGCAGTACGTTATTGTGTGACGACAAATTAAGCCATGTTGAAATGCAACTGTAATACAGATTTGTAATGCGTGTCCAGCCTTCATTCATTCTCTCCATCACTCAGCCAGGTGTAATTACAAAAGGGAAACTTCTGAATCATGGAGTCGAAGCTCGGGGCCTGCGGATGATGAGTATGGAGGCAGCTGAGTGGGTTTAGACACTCTTCTGATGTGGTTTGATTCGGCGTCAGACACATGTAATCTGCACTGGGCAGTCCTGGCTCTGGTGTGGCTACGTTTCCTGTGGTTAAGGCTTAAGAAAAAAATAGCACCAGTGTGACTATAGATTTCCACCTCATGAGCCACCACATGTCTGAATTCTGAGCTCCGGTCTGAGAGTAAATCACACTTAAATGCTGAAAGACCAGTTGAGCTGCTCTGGAGGTAACCTGAAGCATTTGAGAAGCCCAGTGGATGAGGTGGTAGGTGCTCTACTGCAGACTTTTTACCCACTGCAACTGTGACTCAGCACAGTGAGGATCACTCCAAGCATAATTATTCAGACCATAATCTCATCTTTAGTAGCAAGCACTCATCGAGCAGCTGCGTGAAGCTGCTGGGTTTTTCCCAAAACATAGGTGTGTCCCAAGATATTCAGGCTTCTCACCTGCAAATTATTAAGTAACATGAGTAGAAATATACATTTTAACGGGAAATAAAGAGGATATAGGGGAGGGACAACATGCTTCTTGCATTAAACTTGGGGGTGAATAGATTTCACATCATATCCAATTTAAATATAGTGGCATTGTCATTATTTCCAATTATGTATGTGAGAGATGGTTCTGGCCCGAGAACTATGACTAATATGGCTGATTATAATTACAAAAAAGCACAACTTACTATGCATTATGAAACATGATAATTGGCCACTTGTCAATTGTTATAGTGAAATACACAGTCCCAAGTAACATGTTGTCAAACGCCATAAATAATATGTTTGTACTCCTGCGCACAGTGATGTCATAACAATATCTAAGTTTTGTGCAAATTAGAAGGTGCTTTGAATGTAATATTCACTCATTCACCCAAAACCTCCAAACTGTTGATTAAATATTATTTAATAATATTTCACGGATGGTGTTTCACAATATCCTGTATTTTCATTCATCTGTGGGAGTTGAGCAATAGACTCAACTCAAAGTCAAACCCTTACAGCGTAAAATGATTTCATGCATATCTCCCTGTAATTAAAAAAAAAGCTTTGTGATGTATATTTATCTATATAAAGTATGACAGCTCACATCTATCAGTATTTGGCTCCTGCTTTCCAGTTAACCTGTGACAGTTAACACCTATTAATCACACAGGAGTAGATGCAGCCCACCATGTCTTTTTAAATATTTGCTTCCTGCAGAGTGACCTTCAACACAGCAGCAGGGCAGATATAGTATAACAGTCTGAAGTTTCATGGATGGGCTCCACACTTAATAATTATAATATTTTAAGCCTATCAGGTCGGAGTCAGCTATCATCCATCAGTTTCTGGCTGTAAATAGGCCACCATCTGTGATTTAACACACATGAATTTCCTTGTTGACTGGCCAGATCACCTCTGGTGAGCTAGAAATTAGCTGGCAGGGGTCTAAAACACTTGACCTACATTTTGTACAAATCCAGGTTTCCTCCCTCTGATTTCCCTTGAATCCGTTTTGGAAATTATAGATACATTTTTTCCTGTCAGCTATAAATATCACATCAGCCTTGGATACAGCCTGATGTGATGTTCATAATCAACATAATCTACACCAAGCACAAAAAGAACACTAGAGAACTTACAGGGATAAAAAAAAAGTACAACAATATTCACATAACTTTCACTCCATCTGTAAAGTCAGTCAGCTGCATCAGGTCTATATGTGTCCCCTTGTTCAATGTGTACATATGCATACTTTATATGGAAAAGAATGCAAGATTAATGTGTCAAATATCCAGACAACGCTGGACTCAGCTGCTGCATCAGTCACGTCCCTCAGCAGGCTGCACAGCTGAGCCCAGCGTGTACCAAACTTCATGCACAAAACACAACAACCTCATGTGAAAAAAGCGAACACACTTGGTCTGGTCCCTGTTTGTATGACATTCTGTACTCAAAGTCCTCCTGATGGAGACAGAGCTGTTTTGTAATTCATGTGGAGCTGCTGTGGTCAATTCACTGCACCTAGTGGTAGACTTAGGTTACTGCACAAATGATTGATTTCCACTCTTCACACTTTTGACAGAAGCATTGCACCAGCCATTAACCTCTAAATCTTCAGTGTTTCTCTTGAATTTATCTCAAAGTAGCTTTATAGTTAAAATAAACATTTTTTCCACATTTTTGAATAACATGTCACATATTCTTTTTCCCCCTGAGATCCTTTGAAGCAATATGTCCTGCCTACACTGAGTTAAATATTCAAATCTGCAAACCCATTCTTTAAATGGCACCATCAAATGCACGATTCTAGATCTCTTATGCATAACTTCATGCATATTATTCAGGAAATATAATGTCCGTTTGAAGAGACTTGACTTGGGACTTTAATAACAACAAAGTCCAGTGTGACTGAACAATGCTTGGCAACACAACATGTCTTGTCCTCCCGGGAGACAGGTGCATTTTAAGAGGTTAAAGCAAATATGAATAGACCATTTCACTGGAGTCGCATTGCTAGGAAACTGCTTGGGTCCAAGTTTATTTGCAGCCAGGTATTCATATTAGCAAACAGAGCAACGGGAGATAAACTTGTAATCCATCTATAATATCTATATTTGAAACTATGAAATGGTCTATAATATCTCAAAGAGAGTGACTGAGAAGCAGCTGCAATATTGTCACACTATATTACATAAACAGTAAACAAATGTTACTAAAGTTAAAAGCCATAAAGTATTAAATTAAATAATTAACACTGAATTAGAGTTCTCTGCTAAATAGATAGACAGACAGATAGATAAAACATTTGTTTAAATTTGTTTTAATGTTAATTTAATTTAATGCCTTTACACCACAAATCAAATGGGGAAATGATAAAATATTGTCCACTCTCACTCATCTGTCATGTAGGCTAGTTTCCATTTCAAAGTGCAAAAATTACCCATCAGCGCCACTCTGCGGCATTACCAGGCCCGTGGTCATTTCTAATGGATAAATGGTGTTTAAAATGAACACTGTACAATACTATACGATCAATATTTTCTACACGTGTGCAAAAGGTTATAAATTGATTATATTGTTCAGACGGTGTTAAAATCGGTGGGATTTTAGTTCATCAAGCCCACTCAGCGCACAACTTCAATAGGCTACTGTGTAGAATTTAAAGTGTCACATTTTAAAATGCATTGGACGACACGCACATTTACCTATCTATTCATTTTAGGATAAATATGATATTTCACTGCACCTAACTACCGGCTGACCTTACCATTACTGAAAAATTCTACCAATACCCTAAGACAAATTAATACCATTTTCAAAAATGCATCTTTTTTCTCTAAAACATTTCTGTTGCACCACTTAATGCACACCATGAATTATGTCATTCAGATTACTTCCATTCAAAAATTAAAGTTTTTAAAGTTTTTGCTGTGGTGGTGGTTAACCCTCCACGTTCAGCGGGAGAGGGTCTGCCTGTAGCGGGCTACTGACCTGCCAGTCTCCGCTCTCTGACATTCTTCCAGAGTAAATCCCAGGCTTTGGATGTGGAGCTCCGCAGCTGCTCGCTGAAAGACCGCCGGAGCTTCAGTCTCGCTGAGTTTCTTCTAGATGTCATCGCAAATCCTCCACTCGGACATAATAACAAAATCCTCTTCGTCCCAACACAACCCCGTTACGTTAAAGTCTCCGACAGAAAATCACCTTTCCTTTTCCCGGTTATTAACTTTTCCTCTAACTTACTACAGCAGCAAACCTGACTTTGGTGCCCGGTCTGCAGTTGTCAACATTTTGTGGGAAAAAATAAATGTATTCCTCTCGGTTAGAAACGCAAATCAGTAAAACAAGTAAAAGTAAGAAAGTGATAGTAAAAGACAGACTTTCACACTTCACACCAGATGTGTGTGTACGTGCGTCGCTGTGTTTGTGTGTGTGAAGGGATATTCACGCACACAGAGCGCTACGAAGATGTGATACCTTCAAGTGCTGCGGGAAATATGGAGATTGCCAGCTGAGCACATATGATACACCCAACAAAATGGTAAGTATGACTGGAAAGGAAGAATGGGGAGCTTGGAGGACTGATGGTAACAACAGATGGTGAAACTGAACCATTATATAATAATTTTGCATGATAGCTAATCTAAATAGTATGTATTGATTATATGCCTATTGAATTTCAGCAAACATACATTTTGTAATGTTCCATGAAGTGGCACTTGGCAATATTTCACTTAACATTTAAACAACATCACCAGGAAGCCTCTATATAATGTTCTGTCACGGTTATGTGGATACTAATGGTTCCTGCATGATGATTTATCACAAAAAACACTAAGAGAACATTCATTGCAGGTTTCCATAACCGTACAAAGTTCTGCTAAGGTTGAAAAATATTTTTGGGCCCACACCATTTGTCTCACGGTATGGTTGTAGGTACAGTATGTTCAGAAAAGTCAGCATGAATGTTTTTTCAACACTATGTTTATTGGCTTTTCTTCATTTTGAAAAAAACAGAGCACTTTTAAACTATTACAAAAAACCCTCCCTCTCATGCCCAGTAACACACTCTCTCTGTAACAGGAGAAACTTAACAAGCATGACATAATAAATATAAATAAGTAATCACAGAGGAAAAAATATAAAAAACGTTTGAAATCATAAATAAATTAAAATAGATAAAGTAATAAAAAATGTACATCTCACTGTTAATGAAGGTTACTTTGAAACCACATGTCAGTGAAGTGACCCTTAAAAAAGCATTTCCAGAATGTTCTTCCAATTAAAATGTGTTTGTTTGTTTGCAAATAACTGAAAGACTACAGTTCATTTAGATTACAACAAAATACTGAATGTAACAATGCTGTGATGTAGGATACAACATCTGCATGCTATGTCCAATGTCAATTGGAAAAATTGAAAAATGTCCCCTTCAATCTGCTATGGGAGTACAACATAGCCCAACCCTGAGGCACGTGATCACTGGAATAAAACAACCACCAGACAGAGTTTCCAATCCAAGTCCATTTAGTCACTTTTTTTCAAACAACAGAGCTTCCAACAATTCCAACATAAGACTTTGAAGTAGGAGTCAGAGCTCTACGTAGAGCACCTGAAGGCATCACAAGCTGCAAACCACTCAACACCCCCACCATCACCACCACCACCACTACAAACACACACCACAGCTCTCAAATGACACAATTCAAATCTGAGCAATCACTTTCTCCAGTCCAGTCTCACACATCATTATCTTCCCCAAAACAATAACATGTAAAATAAAGAAAACATTACAGTAATGTTCAGATATAGGGAATCTTGTGTCTATGGTGATCAATAATACCTTTGCAATGATATCACTTGATATTATACATCTATTATTTTCTTTAAACTGTGATATTATTGTAAAAGCTTTGTTGGGTATTATTTTTACCTGCAATATTTTATGGAAGCCCCTAAAACGTTTGATTGACACAGACCTATTTATTAACTATTATTAGGATTTTGACCTAAATTTCCCATTTAGGAGGATGTCGTCTATTATTTTAAAGCTTAGTGAGAGTTCAGCGAGTTCTCCCCGGGTAGGTTAGAGTAGGTCAACCCTATCAGAATCAGTTTCAGCGCCATTTACCTTTGTTGTCACAATATCTTGCACAGCAGATACTGAAAGGAAAAGAAAAACCTCAGCTCATGCCCGAAGAATAAACATGATAAGTTCTCCTATAAGGCTGCTGCTGCCTGCTATAGACAGCAGCTTCAGTAATCATTATACCATAATTATTTTAGGAATTTCCTCCTATTATTGTGTGCCCATTCAGGCAGTGCATGACCTAAGAGCGGTGATATCACATCAGCTGTATTAATTCCTTCTTCACCAGCTGGGATTACTATTATAACAGCTTTAATACCATTATAAACACACAGTCTTAACACAGTGACTGGCTGAAGATTGACAGTTTCTAAAATGAACCAATCTCTGCTGACCTCAGATTGCCCTCTCCGTATGAAGCTGAGCTAACATTACTTCATTTCAATAAGGAGATAGACCCCATTTGCCACTGAGCAGGATGGGTGATTTACACATGATTACAAGGTCACACAGTGAGATATCTGAGTGCCAAAGGAGTGTGCAGCTGAGGGGAGAATATTAATGAAGGGCTCAGTTTTCCATTTGTTCTGTCTAAAACTAAAATGATGTGCAGTCAGGAAGAATAAACCCCAAATCTGCTTGTAAGAGACCCAGTGAACTGTTCTGATCTTACTGGATCTGACATTAAAAAACGTATATTTCAGGTTAAGACTCCACTCTCTGCTAAAGACAGAATAACAGAAACATCAAAGATTGCACCTTCCTATGAAGCAAAACATCCAAACTTTCTGCTCATTCGCAGTCAAGGGACTAAATAATTCTCAGAGTGTGACAGCTTTTCATCTGCATTTGGATCTGATTGAATTTGTCACCGTTATTTTGAGGTTTAGCAAGTCGCAGGAGAGTCGCAAGATGCTTTTTTTTGGTTCAGCGTGGGTCAGAGGGAGGAACCTGTTCACCAGTGATCAGCGTGTTGCTATTTTCTGCCACACTTGTTCAGACCCCAGGCTAAAATGCAGCTTGGAGGACAGAAAATACACACACACACACACACACACACACACACACACACACTTGTCTAGAGAATCTGTTTCATTTGATCCTGTGACTTTTCAGGAAGGGTCAGGGTTAGGCCGAGTCAAGCACCTTGTTTTCCACTGGTCACGTGAACCAGGAAAGTTACAGAGAAAAAGGCTGAAAGTTTACACACAAATTCTGGCAATTTAACACAAAACAGGTAATAAATTGATCCTTAATTCAAGATAATACCGGTAGTCTATTTCCTACAAAAGTGAAGGCATTAACTTACAAAAATAACACAAATTTGGGGATTTTTTCCCATAAAGAACCCTTAAACAACATCATCTATCCATTAACTTAAGAATCCTTTGGTTGATATAGGTTGACATGGGTAGAAAGCAGGATAATGAATGAGTGTACTAGATGTCAAAGTTGTAAACAAGGTATCAATCTCCAGGCCCAGTGACTGACAGGGCAGGAATGGACAGACAGACAATACCGTCCCTGTCAGCCCCCCGACAGTAAAAGTGATGGAGGAAGCGCAGCAACAAGGTTCTGACCTCTCTCCACATGAATCACCAGAGAGGTAAAGTCAGCCCACCGCTGTGCCTCTCCTCTCTTACTCTACAAAAAAAAAAACCCTTGCACAATAAAGATGAGCATTATCGCAGCGAGTATCATTGTGGCTAGACGATGACTTAGCCTCTGGAGTGGTCCTTGGCGGTGGAAGTAATAGCAGATGCAAGGAGAGGAAACATCAATCAGCTTGAGAATGTTTTCCCTTCGCTGACTCACCCACTTGTTTGTTTTGGCCGGGCAGCTTTTAGAAAGCGCTCGTTTTCCCGTTTTCCCTGTAAAACTGGCACATTTTCTGGGCTAGTTTTTGTCCACTCTCTCTCACCATCTCCCTCCCCCTCGTTCATAAACACATACAGATAAACACACACACACACATACATATATATATATATATATATATATATATATATATATTTGTACAAAGGTTATCTAAATTCCAGAGTTTGTGTGTGTGCTGTGCCCGTATCTGGTGACTGATGTGGAATGCTGCCCCATAGCTGCAGCGGGAAAATCCCAGATGTGAGGAAACTGATTTCTCCTCCGTGATTGGGTCATGTCGTTGGCCAGGAGGTCTTACACCAGGCCCCCTTGAATAGTCTGGGAGATTGCTCTTCCCAGCCTAATGGAAACAAGGCTCGGGGAGTGGGGAGCGGGGAGATCTCCCCTCCACCTCCACCCTGGCCCCCGAGGGCTCGTCCCAGGCATGTGCTATAAATTTCCTGACCATATATTCCCAAGTCGAGTTCATTTTTCCAGAGGAGCCACACATGTGGTGTATATCTGGGTTTAGATTATGGGGTTGGGGAAGGAGGAGCTGACTTTGGTCCCAATCCATTAAAGTGGCCACTAATTTTGTTTTCTTAGTTGTAACGTCATAGTTTCTTCCTTTGTTGGAGGTTGTTCTTTATAGAATCATTCATTCTCAAACAGATCAATTACCAGTTTTCAAAATAGAAGATGAAACATAAAAAACTGCAGATTTTCACACAACTCATCCATTATGTTTACCCAAATCTTCCCGCTGCAGCAGTTTTTAAATTTTATTTTTTTTTACATAACTTGACTTTTTGTATTAAACTACAACACTAAGTGAGGTAAAAATAGAAAAACTCAATAGTTTATTGTCATGTCATGTCATGAAATGTCTGTAGAAGTGAGAGCTAGCAGGGGTCAATGTTTGTATAAAGAGGCTTGAAGAATGTAAAACTGGTATGACAAGCGTACGTGGCTATTGTTTCATTGAATGACAAAGCATGTAATGCTGTCAGGTCTGAATCTGTTGAGGCTGCATTGCCCACAAAAATGCATGGGAAAACATTTACACCACTGTCCAGCACCTGGTTTCTATTAGAGCAATGAGGATCTAATCACAGAGGTTCTCTCTCGACCACTCTCACTCTCTCCATTTCACTCCCTTTCTCTCAAAGGTGGCAGATGTAGAGTAAGCTCATGTTTTATTGATTTTAAGTGATTTTCAAACTGGTTTTAAGTCTCTTCTTCTCCACCAGGGATTCATTTCTATCACCTTTCTGGTGATGTGAAACACACACTAGGAGAGTTTTGCTCCAAGGCACCGTCACAGCAATCACCTATAAATACAGCTGACAGGATAACTCTTCATAAATTACATCTTATGATATACTGTAGCACGACATTAGCCTCCAAGACACAAATTCAAACAGGAAGTTGATGTTTATATTGCAAGATGAGCGTTGTCCCGAGAGAGAAGCTGGAGTTTAAGAGTCTGACAAAGACCAAAGGAGAAAATGACAGCTGCTTAAAATTAAACCTACAGTAGGGCTTGTAGTTTCCCCTCCTATGACAAACGTCTTACATATAGAGTTCTATTTGAAGTTATTACAGTTTAGCCTCCAAAACTCTCAAGCTGCTAAAAATTATTTTAGTAAGTTTAGAATTGTAAACAGTTATACAAAACATTTCTGCTTAATAGAAACCAAACTGTATCAACATCTAAAGTATTCTCAGCTTTTACAAAGCTGAGTTATATTAGAAACACAGAGGAAAAAGGTTTTGAGCTACAAGAAAAAAAATTAATAGTTTTTATGCCTCCACTCCAATAATAACAATAAAAAAAGCTTAATTAGTATGTTTATCATCTCTCTGCCTAAAACATCAGCAAATCAGTTTTATTAATGATGCACGTGTGGACTCACTGTAACTCAACTCATCAGCCGTGATAAGCTGGAAGCACAGTGCAGGTATTGTTTTCAAACTGAGACACAAAGAGGTCCTGCCGGGCCCTTAACTTTTAAAGCCGGTGAGCCAAAGAGCAGAGAGGATGCAGGAAGTCTGTTCTGCCTCTGCCTGCTATTGCTCTTTGATTACTGAGCCAAATTGTTTAATCAGGTCCGAAACCACAAGAAAGCCGCAGTGCTACACTGCCCCGGGACAGAGCCTCTTTTAACGGAGTGCTGTGTTTTTTGTTATCTGAGTTCAGGTGGAAGCGCACAGCTATGTAAATCTCCAGTAGCATGGTTACCCATGGCCTTGCTTCCTTGCAGAAGGACACAGTGTTTGGTGTGAGCCGTGCCACGTGCTTGGCCAACCCAAGGATGGGGAGGTGAGGGCTGCAGGCCCAGCGGAGGCGCAGACTTTTTGCCTCCCTGCAACATCTGGAATCTCTGTGGTTTATGTGGGAAATTTGGGAGGCCAGTGACAGAGCCAATGTGGTTATTGTATCTAAACCGACCCTGCGGAAATGTTCTTGGCTTGGAAACTGTGTGTGTGTGTGTGTGTGTATGTATTGTGTGTGTGTGTGTGTCTGTGTGTGTGTGTATGCAGGAGCACTGAGGAACTACAAAGTGGAGCGCCAATTGATAAAGCTTTGGATGAGAAAGGAGTTATTGTTTGGATTCATTTCCAGCACAGTGGTGATCATTCACAAGAAAGGTACAAACACACACATGCATACACACAAAAGGAGAAAACAGGACCTGAGCCTGTTGACTGTTTAGCCACTACATCCTGGTGCAGGGTGCTGAAGTAGTGTGGCCCTGCTTGGCTCATTACTTCCTAAATCTTGTTTCTGCCTTTCTTCTCAGTTGGCAGCTGAGTGCTGGACCAACCTGTTAGCTTTTGTGTTGCTTCTCACACACACACACACACACACACACACACACACACACACACACACACACACACACACAGAGTGCCTGTCCTCCTGCGACTGGCCTGCATCCTGACACGGCTGCCCACGTCTCCTTCCACTTAGTTTACAAACCCCAGGCCTAAATTCTTCAAGACATACACACACCAATGCACACAGGAAACACTCTCACCTTGGTCGTTTTGAGGAAGTTGTTCCCCAAAGGATTTACTGACTGCTTCTTTTCTAATTGGCAGTGTGGAGTTAATTGCGAATCAGAACAATAAACCTGTTTCCTCTCACTGAAGAACATAAAACTGGCAGATAATACAGTTTCTGTTCAAACAGCTCTACGAACACACAGTATACACAATGACAGGATCAAGCCAGATGATTTATACTTGGCAATAAATTATGCCCAAACATGATGGGAATTGTTGAACATGATGACCTCATTCAGTACAAGGGCCTTGAAGGCATTATTAAGTGATATTATGTGCTATTTTATGTATGATAGCTACAATAATTGCAATGAAAATGTTGAAATTGCAATAAAAACGTTAAAAGATTTCAGAGCGGGTTAACCAAATAGTTTCTCTAATGTTTTCACAACCTTGACAAATTACTGTATATACAAAGAAAAGTCTAGAAATACTACCAGGCTTCTTTTTTTCCCCTCTCTTTCCCCATCAAACAGCCGAGCTGGCCTCTGCACTCAGGAAACCACAAGTCATTTTCCATCTTTCCATGTGTGGAATTTTTCATGCACTCGTCATGCCAGCAGCACCCTTTATAGTCTGAGCTGGATCTACAAATGACGACTTGGTTATAAATTTAGCGCATGATGTCACTGATCTGGCACCTGTTAGGCAACGGATAGACGGGGAGCAAATATAACAGTACAATCTCGTGAAAATTGATTTTCCCGCAGCATTTAAAGCCTGCATATGCTTTAAATCAAGACGTTTCACAATGTCCAGGCCTGTCTTTAAATAGTCAAAGAGCAGATGAAAATGCTTGGCCATATTCAAGCATTGTGGTGGAAATAATGTGCTACGTTGCCTTTCCTTCTCAATACCAAAGCCACTTCTAATGCGCTGCAGATATTCTTTGGGGCGACACAGAGGTAAGACAGATTCATTGACACGTCTCCTTTTCAACCAAGTTTAAAAAGTCCTGTGTTGTGATGACTCCTACAACATGGTCCTTTTCGTATTCCCTTCACAAAGAAGATGAGTGTCTCTTCCTCATCAGCACACTCAAGCTAATGCACATTGTTTCCTATAGGCCTTCATGGGATACATTGGTTCTTGTCAAATTTTATTTTTTTCCCTGTCTACCCAGAATTTTACAGACCTGTTGATGTCTTATTTATGTATTTACATGCAGTCTGAAGGTACACTACATGGTGAAACAAGCAATGGCTTCTTAATTGCTGGATTGCTGTAGCAGCTCCGCTCACTTTCGTACCTTTAAAGTGTAACACCCTCAAATTCTGCTAGAACCCTCTCTCCCAGCAAATTTAAAAAATGCAACGAGTGAGGGAACAACAACAGTGGGAGGCGTGGCCTCGTCACTTTTAATATAAATTTCATGACGTAGTTGAGTCCCAACCGGTTGACTCTGTCAGCATTGACCTTGCAAGGCACCGATTGCAAGCCAGGCCTTATTGCCCAACATCAGTGGCGAACGCTCTAATGCTCTTGTGACTGAATGGGAGCAAATCCCTGCAGCCAGGTTCCAAAACCTGGTGGAAAGTCTTCCTAGAAGAGTGGGGACTGGTATAGCAGCATATAAATGATCATGATTTTGGAGAAGTTTGTCGACAAGTTTGCGTAAATCTGTTTTCTTCTTCTAAAATGATCTATTCCTTTAAAAATCCCATGGCCTCCCCCTGGGAACTATGTGACACTTAGCTAAGTTTGGACCTTTTCTGTCACAACAAAATAGATTTCATAATAAAAACAGTACTGAGGTCAGAATCCAATAGAGACCGGTGAATAACAACTGAGTTAATAATCCTGCTTGCAGCTCAAAACATCCAAAGTTACATATGATTTCAATATTCTGCCTGCCTGATTACAACTACGTAGGTGACAGGCTATTTCATGTTTCCTCATTTGTTGCCATGAAGCTCTTGTGATGTGTATATTAAGGTCCCTAACAGGCCTCCAGAGAGAGAGAAAGAGAGAGACTGCAGCTGTCTGAGGTCACAGTCAGCCTCCACCAGCAGGCAGTGACCTGAAGGCCCTGGCTCTGAGAACAGCTGAGGAACATGCAGGAGGACAACCCTGCTGCAATGCATTAGTAGCTATAGACATTATATAATACCCACTGGTGCTCCGTCTATAGCTGGACTGGTGGTTTATATAGCAGTGTATGCTCACTGGGGACCCACAGAGGAGTCATTTCACACGATAAGGTGGATGCTCATATTGGCTAGTCTTCTACTGTGGGAATCACGAGTAAAAGACTGGTAAATGATTGTAACTCTACTGTGCAATTAATCCAAATCACTAGGGCCTGTTTCAAGTTTTCCTTACTCTAGTCTTTACTGTTCATTGTGACCCACTGTGGATAAAGATACAGAAAGAAATACAGCACCTACAGACGCCTGTGGTGTCTCGTCGACTTTGTTAAGTTTATTTCATGTCATGTCTTAGTTGTTGTTTTTTGTCAAGTTGAAGTCACTCATGTCTAGTCTTGTCCTGCACTTCCTGTTTTATTTTGTACTAATCCTTCCCTCTCGTTTCAGACCCTGACTTCCTCCCTTTGTGTGATTTTCCCGCCTTTGTGATTGTCTCCCCCGCCCCTGATTGTTTTCACCTGTGTTCCCCTACCTCATGTATAAATAGTCTGTGTCTCCCCTTGTCCTGTGCCAGTTCGTCTTGTTTCTGTCTGTCAGCATTAGAGCCAAGCGTACCAGCAATTCTTCCATGCTTCAGGTTTTTGCTACTGTTTATGTTACTTTTGATCCTCCTTGTGAGCGTTTTATTTTGTGCGTTGTATTTCCTCCTCGTGAGCGTTTTTTGTTATATTCGTCAGTAAAGCTTTTTGGAAACGTAATACCCTGTCTGAACGAGTCGTGCATTTGAGTCCTCCTGTTCTGAGTCAAGTTCGTGACAACGCCCTAACCTCATCGACAGATAATTCAAGGAAGAGTACGTCACAGCACTGTTGACACCATTCACTTGACCTCTGATATGCAGAGTACATGCAGTGCCAAAACACCACAGCTATTGCTGCTTGTCACCAGAAATGTTGCCAAAACAAAAAATATAAATCTCAGCAATATCATTTTTATTTCATTAGAAACATTTGCTGCCAAGGGCTGCTAGATTTACACTTTTCTCTGGCATTACATCCCACAGATTCAATGTCTACTTCGTCTCTCTTTCACAGACTAGAGCACATGCCAAAGACACTTCTCTCAGTGTGCAGCTTGATTAGACGACCCTGAGATCAGAATCAATAAAAGCAGCAAGGCTGCATTTGGGAATCCACCACCAGGTAATATTTAACACTGCCAATGAAGGAAAAATGGCCAGATTAAAACACTCAAAACATCCCTTTTCCCTTTTTTCTGCAGCTTTTCTCTGGGAGTCATTCACACCAACGTGTGAGGGACACAGGGCTTTGCGTTACTTTCCTTACAAACAGAATGAAGTCTCCAAGGGATTCACAGAGTTTCCCCTTTGTTTTTCTTATAATCAGTAGCAGGAGATTTCCACATTGAAAGTAGATTAGCATATTCATTCAGAGAGAGGATCTGTGTAAATGCAAACAGTCTGAGCTCAGAGGCAGAGTGGGAAGCTTCGCCCTGACAGTTCTGGGCCAGAGAGTGCTGTTTAAGCCTCACTTGTGTCATTTTCCCTCAGACTGGCGTTTGGGAAGGTGATGTTTATCATAACAAAGCGCAGGACCATTTATTTATGCAAGTTAAAAGTCACTGAGTTCTGCATAACCGCTTCTCCTTGGACCCTGTCAATCTTTCTGTTTCTTTCTGTCTACCCTCTCCACAGCAATCTTTATTTTTCTGTTACACACTAATACATTTACAAAATATACATTCTCTGTGCACAAAATCATAACCACATCTACTGCAAAATCTTATGTCTGCCCACAGCTAAATACATGTTTCAGGCCAGACAGATAAATGCAGCTTCATTCTCCTTATCTGTACTGTATCTCTGACAGAAACCTGGCTGGATATGGAGCTTTCAGCATTGCAGTGTCACTGCGGATTCATTAATTCTATGATTAACGTCAGTTAAGGCAGCGGGGTTTTGAGGATGAACATAGCTGCCTCCTCTCACCAGAGGAAGCCATTAATTTCCACACTGCAATTAAAGAGACTGTAGGGAATAGATTTCCATACAAATGACGCTGTGTGAGAGGGAATAAGGCACTTTTGGCCCATCATCTACTCAAGACTTGAAAAATGCTCTATAAACATTGAGTAATGCCTTCAGAAAATAAACATTTGAGAGGGAAGATTAAGCTTTTTTTCCTCCCTCCATAGACCAAATCTTCTCTGAGCATATCCATATGTGGTTTTAGGATGGAGATCTGGATTTTGTTTTTTGCCTCAGGAAAAACAAAACAAGTCAAGAGGGGTAAAAGGTCCAGTGTTTTTTTCCATAAATGCCTTACATGATCATAAATAAACAAAGAGTTTTTAAATCCTCTAAACAATTTTTTAAATCTCTGCTCACCATCTCAATCCTAAATGGTGTAGTGCTTATTATCAGTGTTGTCTATGAGACAAACAAGCAGGCCATTGTTTAACAGAATTCAAGGCTGCTAAAAGCACTGCAGAGAGTGAAATGTGAACAAATGAGAGTATAAAAAACCCCCACTAGCGGCTCCAACAGGCTGTGCTGCTCCTTAAATGTTTATAACGACCGACTGACCACCTTTGTGACTGAATAACCAACATTCACCGAGCTCTCGCTAGTAGGACTCAAGTGTTATACAATGTGGCAAATGTTTTATAAATGTTACATGACTTCATCACGACTATTTGATAAAAATAAGACAATAACATGATCTAAACAAGCCCATCATGCATTAACAATCATGCAAACACTGCAAACGTGTTTTCAGATGCAAAATAGCAAAAACTAAATTGGGAGCTTGTAAAACACGTTTCTGGTTTTATGAATATATACAATTTTTAAATGGATTTACTCATTACACAAGTTCTTTAATAGCTTGCTGTTGTTAACCAGAATGTTTTATTTACCGGCAGCTATTGATGAAAATGGTGTGTGTACTTGCAAACATACTGAATGTGTGACCATGTGTATATGAGAGCAATAAAAAGACACTGCACATTTATAGCACAGAATACCGATGGTTTTCTCACCGCTGCTTTGCTATTTTGGATCTGGACCCAAAGAATGTGCTTTCCTCTCCTGGACAATGTCATTTTAATGAGGTGGACAGTGTTGTTATGGTCGATACTGAGAACCATCTGGCCACCTCGTATCCGTGCCATAAAAGAGGTCTCCTCAGCCCAGCTGTAAAATACAAACAGGGAATATCGCACCTAATGTGTCTGACTCTCTGCCAGCTTTGTCCTTTTTACAACATTAACATTCTCCAAGTCATTTTATCATTGGATTTCAATTGAAACCATATGTTGATTTCATTTACTTGATGCCTAAATAAAGTTGACACTGACTCTGTCTGTGGTGTGGTTTACTTCAGCCAAGATAACCACCTAAAGGAGAAACCATGTGGCTGAACACACAGCTTGCTATGAAAATCATATGGTGGAAAAACATAATGATAAATGTATTTGAGGAGAATGTCATAGCCGTGTTGACAAACTTGTTGATGTTATTCACGGTGGTCTCACACTCAGGTTTCCAAGAATTACAGTTAGGAATGACCAGCGATCGGTCACAGCGCATATCTTATGCACACCAGCCGACCACACATTAGTTAACTGCTGCATAAAAGTGACATGGAATTTTTCCAGACCATAATGTCCACTTGTGCGGTACCATCGTGCACAGAGGTCATGTGAGAGTGCAACCTGAGCCTAAAATGGCATCTACCCAAATCCCGCAGCTGCCCCCCAAGGGCCACATCACACCAGGCTAAATATTTCCCCTCAGCAAAAACAGAAACAATTATCTGGCACGCTGCCTAATTTTAACTGCTTCCCGCAAGTGACCAATATATTGAAGGCCTTTAAAATAAGACACACTGCGCTTTGACATTCTCGAGACATTGGCTGGAAAGGGAGCTCGCAGACACCTGTGGCCGTCAGTCTTATTAACATTGTCTGAGGTCTGAGCCATGCCACCATGCAGCCAGGACACAGTGCAGGATCAACTTGCAGGGAGATTTTCATGATTTGCCAGACAGCAGCGCAGCACTGTTTCAACTGCTGTACAGTACTGACTGTAGACCAGCGGTGGAAGAAGTACTCAGATCCTTTACTTAAGTAAAAGTAGTAATACCACAGTGTAGAAATACTCTGTTACAAGTAAAAGTCCTGCATTCAAAGTCTTACTTAAGTAAAAGTACAAAAGCCAAAAGTAAAAGTACTCATTATGGCCCATTTCAGAATAATATATATTATATTATTGGATTATAATTATTGATGCATTAATGTGTTAATCACTTTAATGTAGCAGCTGGTAAAGGTGGAGCTAATTTTGATTACTTATATATATATACTGCTGGGTAGTTAAGTCTATAATATTATGTCATAATTTATTAGTTGATTTACATTTTGTATTAATAATCTGAATCTGCAAAGTAACTATTAACTAAAGGAATCAAATAAATGTAGTGAAGTAAAAAGTACAATATTTCCCTCTAAGATGTAGTGGAGTAAAAGTATGAAGTAGCATAAAATGGTAATACTCAAGTACAGTACCCCAAAATTGTATACTACTTGAGTAAATGTACTTAGTTACATTTCACCACTGCTGTAGACCGAGACTGAATAGATCCCCTAAGACTTTTTAACCATAAAGGTTCCTTTTCTTATTACATTTCTAATTTAATTGCCCAGTGAACACAAATTATGTGATATACAGTGTGATCTACTGCTCTACCAGCTGAATCTTTGTTTAGTCTCTTAGTTAAAATGAACAGAAATGGGAAAGGAACATCTGCACCCTGCAATCAGTGCAAAGACTGCATCGGCTAGACATTCCTGTTCAAGTCGAGTGAATGTAAATGTAATTACCATTACATTCAATGTAATACAGTATAAATATGCAGGCAAAGTGTGCTGGTGTCTAAACGTATCTGCCATACAAATAAATATTTACTGAGCTTTCTAATATCCATTTAGTCACTACTGTTATCTCATTCACTCATCCGTTTTCTCTACCTGCTTAACCTGTGTCAGTGGGTGCTATCCCAGCATGCACTGAGCAGAGAGGAAGAGAAACACCTTGGACAGGTAAACAGAAGAACACACACATTTTAGAGTCTCCGCTCAAACTGAATTACATGTTTGTGGAAGGTAAAATCTACACAAAGATAAAGGATTAGGGCTCAAAAGTGGTTCGTTCTTATGTGAATAAGAATAATAAGTGTTAACTTCTGAGAGAGCAATGTAAACGCATTGCATCAATAAGCTGGGGGACAAACACAAAGAACATAAATCATTTCTTACCTGCTCCTGATGCGTTGGGTTTCTTATTGAACATCTACAAGACAAAAGAAATGACAAAATATCAGTAAATGTAGCAAAGTAAGTTGCTACCTTGATTTCATTTTGAGAGGAGGTTACTCATCACTAGGTGGCGGACAGCTGAAACCATGGAGGGGAGATGTGAGCAACGACAATAAAACTGAGAGTTTGGCTTTATTTGAATGCAGCTCCACTGTGAAAGCTAAGAAAAGAATTTCACATTATTTGGCTGTGAAAACCATTAGAGACACACACCCAGTTCCTTGAATTCAGGCATAGAGGATGTCTCCCTGCATTCTTCAATGGTGCAATCACTGCCGTAATGACAAAGTCAATAAAGAGTATCCACAGCAGAAATGGTGGCATGATTTAGCACTTGTTAACTCAGATGCTGCTGTGCTGCTCATCAGCCTGCTATCCCCAGTTATCTGTTGTCAGTGCAGCAGTGTTAATAAGTCAGGAAATGAAAAAAAGAAAGGAAACAGCAGGAGCTTTTAGCTAAAGATTAAAGGGAATTTTATTGAGCCACGTACTGTTTCCCTGGAATACTGTTACATTGTTAGTATTGGAAAAGTGGTGTTGTAAGGAAATGGAAAGAGGTGATGATACATATTACCTGTAACTGCAAAATGAAACAAAACAAAATAAGATAATCTCTTAAAACACTGGTCCTTGATTTAACAATCAATAATTTTGCAGGTAATAAAATGACTGCCAGTGTCCAGAGGACTGAAAGTGTCTTCCTGATCTGGATCAGTCAGGATTGCTGGACCCTCTCTTGCCATACTCTCTCTTCCATTTCCCCTCTGTGCCCCACTGGTCTGATTTACGCTCTTGTTTGCTTGCCCTGTTTCCACACTTCTCCCCTAGCAGAGACAAAATGCTGCAAAAACTCCCAGCCTGCCTGTTTGCGATACTGTTGACCCTCCCTCCTGACAGGCAATTGGCAATCAGCCCACATGGTGCTTATTCAAACTTCTATCAACATATCTGCAAAGGTTTTATTGTTACGTTGGACTCAAACACACTAAGTTAGTCATGTACTGCATGTTTCATGAGGGCCACAGCACCCCCTGCGTTGTCATAGCAGCAGGAACGCTCGCAGTGTAAAGAAGCTGGATGAGCGACCTATATGGTTGCCACTTTGCTGTGACTACAAAAAAGACCTGACTGGCTGGATTAAACAGGACAGGTGGTTTTTGTTTGTGCACTATCTGTCTTTGTTACATGGTCTTTGACACTTTTAGGCCACACGTATTATGAGTTCGGAGGACAGTGGGCACCTGGCAGTCCATTTTTGATTTATTCAGATGAAAAAGAAGATTTAAGGCAAAGAGAGTCACTGAGTTGCCAAGACATTTCTGCCAGGTTTCTGCCTTGAACCACCAGGGGTGTCCACGGGTTAGCAGGCTCAACCACTTGGTTATTTCCGGGCACAAAAACCCAACTCTCTGACTCTTACTCAACAGAGCAACAAGAAAATAGGAAAACAGGTCATAAAAGTATGACTCATACCCTTCTGTATGTATTTTTACCTCTGTTTAAACATGGAGAAGGGGAGTGGGGCCTCTAAAACTGAGGTGCAGCCACTGATGTATCTCTCATTATTGACTGTGAGATTTGGCACAGACTGGCAGAATTTCATCACATATCTAAACACTTATGTAAGAGAGTTCAAAGGCTGGGCTTAATGTACAGAAACATGGTGGATCATTATTTCTCTGCTGTCAAAATCATACACTACATGTGTCTTTGAAGAGAGGGAGATAGGATCGTCTTCTGTAACTGCGATGGGCCTGGTAAGTTAGTCTCCAAGGACCAGCTTTAGACCCAGTTTCAGAAATAAACTTGTGAAAGTTAGCGCTCCATAAACCAGATGCTGGGCCCCAGCGGAGATGTGCCGATTTGACAAGGCTTCAAAGAGTTGAACACATCACTCTCTCTCTTTTTCAACAGCCAAGAGAAGGTATTTTATCCTGGCATATCTTGAAGCACTGACCCACTTTTAACACGCACACCGCCCTAATTCAGTCCAATCGCAGTCAGATGGTGGACACATGTCAAAGGTTGCAGGTCAGGAAAAGCGACATCCTCCGCTCAGGAGCAGCACAGTCCCTTTCAGGGCTGTCCGAGGGAAAACTTCCCTTTGCATACACCAACAAGGATGTTTATATGGAGTGACAGCTCTGTGTGGGTGAATGATAGCTGCTGTCCCCGCACAAATGACACCCCGCCTGAGAGTCAACAGGGCAGTTACACGACCGGTCAGTCCGAATGACAGAGCAGCGCGTCCTCTGTTCTGCCCGTCTCTGTCAACACCAATTAAAAGTAGGAATCCTTAACCCAAATACGTCTCTATCCACCAGTAACAGAACACAGTATACAGCTGGCCTCAACTAGACTTGGCGCTGAACAGCAAGGTCAAAAATAACTACAAACTTAAATACAATTAGGGCTACTACTGATGACTATTTTCATTATCGATCAATTATTGATTATTTTTTCAATTAGTTGACTAATTGTTTAGTATATAACATGTCAGAATATATTGAAAAATGCCCATTGACGAGCCCAAGATAATGTTTTCACATTGCTTGTTTTGTCTGACCAACAGTCCAAAACTCAAAGATGTTTAATGTACAGTGATTGCAAACAAAGAATGGCAGCAAATCCTCACATTTGAGAAGCTGTAAGCCAAATGGCAAATGACTTATCAAAATAGTTTTGGATTAATTGGCTATCAGTTGACAATGCGATTAATCAATGAATCATTTCCGCTGTGAATACAGCATATAAAAAGACCTTTTGACTGGTTTTGAGAATGACAAGCACACTTGGTAAAACAGACAAAATAGAAAACTACTTTAAATGAAAGATACAGGCAATTCTTCTCTTGACTTTGACTATAACTTATTTACACAGGAATTGAGCAAAGCTAGACAGACAGGTAAAGTTTATCCTTTGCCGCTTTAAAATGAACTTCAATTTTGATAAAGATTAAGACTTTGAATCTAAAGGCTGGGCATTCAATCAATCAATCAATACCAATCATGTTTCATTAACATCCCAAAGACCCAATGAGTAGTTTGCATTTCCGTTTTTCTAAACTTATAATTACAAATATTGGCTTGTTTACTGTTGTGTTTAAATACATTACTGATATAAACAAACCTTTATAGCATCAGATAGCTGTTGTTGAACTTGCCTAGTGTCAATCTCTGTATTAAAAGACTTTTTGGTCAGTTTGGGAGTGATATCAGGCTCAGAAGAGTCAGAAAAATAACTGCATTTAAGGGCAATGGCAGGTCTGTTGACAAAACACGCATCTTTGAATAGTCATTATGTAAGTAATAGCATGAAGAATAACCAAAAAAACCCAAACAAATTATATACCTCCCACCAACAAGACAAAATCTTAGTATATAAACGGCCAACACATTCCAGCTAAGATTAGCTCTGTTGGCATGATGTGCAGCAGATTGAGGGAGATATGAGGTGCATTCCAGTTTTTACAGATCATACAAAGACAGCGGGGGGAGTCAAAGGTTGTCAGGCAGGTGCCAAAAACATTTATCAGATTCTTCCATAAAACATCTCGCAGTAAAGCTGCAACTGCCCATTTGAGCAGGGTGTACTGGCTCACACATTCGGCCTGTTTATTCTTAGACTCTGAAACTGTGATTCAATCTGTATCGCATTCTCGCTCCCTGCTGTCAGAAGTTTCAGACTGACTCCAGAGCTCTTATGTAAGACTCAAGAGGGGACCGAGGAGGAAAAATCTCTCTGCATGTGCAGTGCTGCTGACATGTCGTCTCATCTGTTTTTGGAAACTTTGCATGGTCAAACTTAACCCAGTGGACTTAAAGGAATAGTTTGACATTTTGGGGGCATATGTTTATTTGCGTTCTGGTGGCGAGTTAAAGTTGCTGGTATGGGGGATTTTGTTACATTTGCACAGAGCCAGGCTAGCTGTTTCCCCGTTTCCAGTCTTTATCAGGCACACAGAGAGATTGGACCCACACAGCAGACTCGACACGCGTAAACAGTTCAGAGCTTTTACTGTCCCAAAAGCAAAGTACAAGTACACAGAGCGAAGGTGTCCGAAGGTTAAGGCAAAACAAGTCGTAGTAACAATAACACAAGTAACACAGGGAAACACAAGTAACGCTGGATAACGACACACAAGGGGCGAAGATTATCTGGCAAAAGGAAGGGGAGAAACACTGGGTGTATATATAGGGCCAGGTAAGTAGACAATGAGACACAGGTGAAACACATAAGGCTGATTAGGACTGGTGGGAAACTTGACAGGAACAAGAGGATGAGACAGTAACACAAGACACAGACTAACAGAACTGATCATGACAGTCTTTATGCTAAACTAAGCTAATCGACTGCTGGTTGTAGCCGCATATTTAACGTAGAGACATGAGAGTGGTATCAATCTTCTCATTTAACTCTTCTCTGCGTATTTCCCAAAATGTCAAACTATTCCTTTAAACTTAAGCTTTTCTTAAACTGATAAGATCCTACTTCAGAGAACCCAGATTTCCATGCAGAAAATGGTCAGTCCTCAGACATTACTTTGTCCTGAAACCTGCAGTTGTACAAAATCCAATTTTTAATTCAATTCAGTTTCAGTTTAATACAAGAATATCAGCATTAGCAGTGGAGTAGGCCTATATGTAATTGGAATTACATACATTGGAGTTGAAATGTCTCATTCATATAATCATCAAACACCCTAAAACATGTCGCCACTGAATAATATGTGATCTCATCATACTCAAGGTTACACTGCAGCCAAAATACTCTTGTCTTTAACATATGTGGACATTCCCAGCTGTCCTCAAGCCAAGCTTTAACCCTGCTGCTGTCATTTTCAAGAGGTAGTTATGGCTTCCACAACAAAAGAACAGGTGACAACACCTCTGAGAACTAAACTTAATTTCATTTGAAGTACCCAGTTCCCACAGACAAAATAATCTTTCTTTTACTTTTAACACTCAACTCTGTCTCACCCCTCTCTTTCCATGCAATCTACAAAATATAGTATCAAAAAAATCACAAGGTAACATGGTGCCAAGTTATATCTGATATCACTAAATGAAATTGGAAAGTATAGGAGAATCTGAGCAGATGGCTACAGTACTCTTAGAAGCAGGTTGTTTGCCATCGCGCTGCAGCAGAGCCATCAAGAAAGCACAAAGCACAAGCTGAAAGGCTTTGAATTTAAACCCGCCCTGCATTCTGCAAATCTCTCAGTTGTCTGTTTCTTTTAGGGCCATTGAATGGTGACATTTATATACTTTGTCCAGCAGAAGTGAGTCCTGCTTGTTTAAGAATGCCTAAGCTGACCTTATTCTCAACGTAAACCTCAAATATTTACAGATGTAGAGGGAAGAGCAGCTGCACGGAGGGGAACGTCAGAATTTCAGCTGACTGGTGATGGATTTATCTTTAAAAAACAATCCCCTTCTTCAGTGTTATTTGTGATTTCTTTTCCTTCTCTCAACACAGTGGTTATGACATAAGGGTGAAATATGTGATTGTGAAATGTAGGTTTCACAGAGATGTTATTCATGAAGGAAACTGATAAGAAAGCTCATGAAAATATTTTGTAAGAGGATAAATGCAGATGCAGTCATGTGTATAAACACCTAGAACATCTAGACAGGATCTAGATGTTGATGTACCATACGGCATCTTTTCAGGAACAACCTGTATGGCTAAAACAAGACTGTTCAGCAACAAAGACTAAAAGGTCGAGTTGAATTTCATTTGATTCGTTTCAGATAAAATAATCCAGGGATTATCAATTTAGATACGTGAAGGGCTAATTTAGCATGGACACAAAGTGAAATTTACCAGCAACACAAGACAGCTAAGAACTTTGAATTTGCAGGGAGAAATACTTTGTGCAGTGCAGGAAGTAAACAGGTCATGGCAGTCATCCAAAAATGCTAAAGCCAGATTTGAGATGAAAAAAGCAAACATGTGCACCAGTTGTGAAGTTAGTTGAAGGAATTTAGTAACTCACAGCCTTAAAGATGAGAACTGGGCAACAGTACTGTATGTAGCAAGTTTACGTGTGCTGTACTACACACTACCGGTATGATTGACTCAGAGAAACTGTGCGACTCCTGCAGGAAGCTGTTATTCTCAGAGAAACTTACCGTCTTCTTGGTTGTTCCTCTTGTTCCCATTGAGGCGCTGTGAGGAGCAGAAGACCCGTCCTGGCTCGAACATTCCCCTCTGTCTAGTCTTTGGAGAACTTGGTCGTTCAGGATTTGGTTTAACGTGGACTTTGAGACAGCACCCCACTGCAACAACATCACAACAACAATCAAGACTGGGTCCGTCTCTGTCTGGTCGAACAGACTAAGACAGGATGGTCTCAACGGTGGCCAGAGGAAAAGAAAACAAGAGGCTGAGGTCAACTGCTGGGGAAGTGAAATCTCCACTCTCAATTCAGCTTGACAGACGCACACAAAGGAGCCTGTATGTGCGGATCTTCTTTTGAGAAGACAGAGATTATGACCTTGTCAAATATCCCAGTAAAGATGTCTTGTCTTGCCCAGTCGCCTGTCATTAGTTAAAGCAAGTAATAGTGAATGCCTGGGATGGTTATGCAGATGCCTGGGAGGCATTTGAGCCTCTCTCAACCATTCCTTATGGACCAAATCATACAAACTCCCTTCAATACAATAGCTCCTCTGTGCGGTACATACATATGGACCCCGAAAGAGCACTTTTGTCCTTGAATGCTAACTCTAGTGGGATATTTCATGAAACATGCCACCATGAGAAGAGCCCTTTTTAGGAACAGAGTTGCATGGTCCCAGTCGCAACCTCAAAAGCACAATAGCTGTCTGTTCCTGCCACACCATTCTGACCCGGCTAAAGCACTGTACACTCCAGTATCACATCTAAGGGCTGCAGACCTACATCATAAAACAGACTCAAGTCAGAAGGACACTATAAGACGGACTGACAAAGCCCATAGTGTCGCAGACGGAATATATCCCCATTTCTCACAAGTCACAGACACAGTTACAACTCACAAGAGATCAAAATACTGAACCTCCCTTCACAAACTGGGTTCATGGGCAACCACTGCTTGCTTTCAGAAGAGCTTGTTTGAATCTAAACCTAATGTGGAATGCTTTTTCAAACCGACCAGGACATAAAATTCTGATGAACACCTGTTGCTCACAGGTCCGATTAATCCACTGGGATTTTCTCCCCACAGAGCAAAGGAAATTGATTTAGGGAAGTTTACAAGCATGACCAAGTATGCAGCATACGCTTCACAGGAATGTGTACAGTCCCAACTGTGACAGTGCACATACCATAAGGCACTGAAAGTTGAAATGGTGCAATCCACATGCTGCTTTACAATGTAGAGTACATGCAGTAAACTCTGTGTTTATATCAAAGTATAAAGGGACAAAACTCTTGTCAGATCTTTAGAAGGTATTGTGTTAACTTGTGTGACAGAAGTCATGATGCCAGGCTGTGTGAACAGACTCTCACCTGTTTCTTGCGGGTGGTGCAGGGTGTATCGGAGGGGGAGGAGTTTGCACTCAGAGCCTCCTCTATGTCTAGATTAAGCTGGTCCAGTTTCCTCATCAGCTGGCTCATCGACTCCGACCAGGGAGACTTGACCTGTGGAGACTCCTGTGGGTAATCAGGGAAGAATTGATTTGAGTGAAGACAAGCTACTCCTGCTATTAGAGTATTGAGTCAAAGATTGAGCCAATATCTGCATGTTGATGTTGTTTTATCCCAGTTTTCAGGGTTTATTTGCAAAGTTTGTGTGTATTTGAGCACAAATATTCAGTATGTTAATGTTCAGTTGTTTAATCTGAATTGTTATGTCAATAATTTGAATATTTTAATGCAACTTTCTGTATTTTAATTTAACAACATTTTCTGATTTTCTTTCCCCAAATTTTGCATTTTTACATAGTTTCGTCTCAATTTATTTGGATTTTCAGATTTTCTCAGGAGCTATCCACATTCTCAGATTCTTTTCCCAAAATGTCAGCATTTTTGCGTCATGGAAAATTGCAAGCTGCAATCAATTCACAGCAATAATAAAAGAAAAAAAAATTACCCCCTTATTCAATCACATCAACTACACACATACATAATGCACACACACATTTTCACATAGGCTACACACACTCAAAGTACTACACACATGCCTTTTCAGGCATTCATTTGAGGTTAATGTCAACTTGAACTGCTGACATTTCATCAAAATTGCTTGGTATCATAATTATATGCTTCAGCTAAACTTCATCAAGATCAAAAATGAATCAATTTGACTTTCAAACCTGCAGCAAAAGTAATTGAAATGAGGAGTAAAATCAGGCTCATTAGTCAGTCCAGTAATTGCCTGTCATTCTCGCTAGACTTATTTAACACATGAGTGCTTCCAGGTAAGGCGAGAGCATCTGTCAATTTACCACACTGCCCTAAACTCAAAAAGAGTTACAGGCAAACCCAAAAAAGGTATCTTGTAAATTGCAGACGCTACATCAGTGCACCACACATGGAAATGTGATCTCCTCAGCCGTGTCTCAGGGTGAAAGAGCAAAGGAGGAGGGCTCCAGACATGTGTGCCATACAGAGCATGATGGAATTCCCTGCATTGGCTTTCACTACTCCCCAGACACACAGTGTATATAAATAGACCATCCTCACACAGACAGGATCTGGAGGTCCAGCCTCATAAATCAGCAGGATACACCTCAGTCACCAAAGCATAAATTAACATTGTTGTTCTGCAATCTGAGCAGAATATCAGGCTGACAGAGAGGAGAGATATCACAGTCTGTGTGTGTTTCTTGCCTAGTCCTGGAGAGGGTCACATGCTACATACTCTTCAACAGCATCACTGTGGACCCTTTTCAACAATCCCAGTATGAAATCACAGAACCACAGAGGAGAGGATTTTCTGTAGAATTTCTGTTCGTTCCAAAGTTTTTGACACAGTAGTAAGTAGGAAGTCTCTTAAGATTGTATTGTAACGAGGGCCAATGGAGAAATTTCATTCATCCAAGAAGTTAAAGAACAGTAACACTTTACTTTAAGTCCCCCTATTTAGCATTTACAAGCAGTATATAAACATTTAATAAAAACTTCTCCTACTGAAGACATATTATTTTCTTACAATGTGTTTTACTATATTGTCTATACACCACTTATATCTGCTTACAACTACATTATATGTGTTCAAAATAATTTATTAAATGTTTATATAGTGCTTATGAATGCTAAACAGGAGGACTTGAAGTAAAGTGTTGCCTAAAGAACAAGATTTTCAAGGTTATCAAATGTACACAACCAGTTATCTTTGCACAAAACTGAAGATTGCATGAGAAGACAAAACCTACAATATTTCTAATCCTCTTCCTTAACCCTAACCAATCAACCATGACCATTCAGTAAAGTAAATAACATAAATATTCAAAAATTGAAGTGAAGCACGACACTAATAGAGCTGCGGAAAACACCAACATTGTATTCAAGTGAACTGGAAAATCCCCAGCTTCTCTGTCAAGTGTCATACTGCTTCATCATTCCACTGAATGCCATCCAGGTTTCATCGCATTGCTCAAATTTGGATTTTGTGGTTGAAAACAACTGAAACTAAAAACTGCGACCTGATCCCTGATTGCTGCCGGTCACATGTAATTTTTCTATTTATAACATTGAGCCTTTCAATGCACAATCATTTCATTAAAGGGATTCGTCAATGACTGTTCGGATGGGAAACCCCCACTGTGTCTTGGACAGGGCGTGGTTCCTTTTCACAAGGGCTTCAATAAACAAGTCTGACACTTGCTTTAGTATTTTCATTGATTCACTGTGGTTTGACTAAAAATATACTGAGAAAGAATGGAGAAAAAAAGAATCCAAATGAGGACAGGACACCCATGTGACCTATTTTGAGAGTATTTGTAATCACTTTGCAATCCAGACTGTTTATTTTCAGTAACGGTTTAAAAGAAATGCTGCTCAGTTTAAGAAATCACAAACAGGCTTGTGAGTTTGGTTACATACGTCTCTGCGAATACGTCATAATTTGGCACAGGTCAGTAATATGACTTTCTGCAGCTTCCCACAAGCTGCAAATCATTCTCCATTAAGCAGTACATCTGAATTACATTATATTAAGGCACTAACAAACTTATATTATGTTGCATTCTCCCTAAATTGGGAGGAATTAAGGGACCAGACACCAGACGGTCCATTCACCCTGCTGACCACCCAGTGTCAGCTGACTGACCCAGCACTGGGAGAAAGTGCCTTTTTCCACTCAAACCCTGAGGAATGACCTAAATCTGGCCTGAGGGGTCACCTGGGGTCACCGAGAGGAAGAAATAAAGCTTCCCTTCTCTGCTATGTGTGCCTTCCAAGCATGGTGCTGACCAGGGAATATAAAAGGTTTGACATGGGATCAGTATGTTTAGACAGCTCAATCCTCTGTGGAATAAAAGGCCTTCAAATACTTTTATACTTTGCATATGTTGATGTCAAGACTTAAGACTGATCAACAACAAATTGTGAACATCCACTCCAGAAAAGAGAAATCAGACATCACAAACTACCCTGTAATGGCATGCTAATTCTCACCCTACAGCTAATAAGTGAGGCAAGAATAATGTAGATGAACTTTCCTCTCCATGTAATCTTCATAATACTAGTTCAAAGAAATTAACACTGATTCCCAGAAAATCCTCCTGCATACTTTTGCAGTTTCTGTTTCCATCTTTCCTTGATATTCCCCAGTGTCATCGCAGATTAAAGACAAGATACTCTCCTGTTTCTATTTATGGAATCAGAGACATAAAGCTGAAGGAATGAAATGCATTTTATATTCTAGTTTCCATTCTGTCACGATCTTTGAGTTAAGCTTTTCTTGAATTTGTCTGCTGGACATCCCAGTCTGATTGACATGACAGTTGAATGTAGCTCATTTTTTGGTTAAAGACTCATCATTAACATATGAGAGCATTGCATGTTTAATTTGTAAAGTTCATATCATGTATATACTATGCTTTGACACATAGGATACAGTACTATATGTTTGCTTGCTTTACTTTTGTTTTCTCTTGCCTCTGAAGTAAGTAGTAGAAGTATGTAAGTAGTGTCTTTGGGTATGTAACACTTGAATAAAAGATTCATTCATTCATTCATTCATTCATGGTTTCAGTTATTTTAAAATCTGTGATTTGATGATGGAGTATTTAAAAGGATCTTGGAATACATGTATGCATTTATCTTGACGAGATTGAGATTAAGGCTTCATTCACAATACATGACGGAATTATGAAGACTTTTTTATAAATTGTAATTAGAGAAATTTCTGTGAATCCCAAAAAGTCTTTGAATGATGCTATGTGATAAAAAATGTACAAATTGACCTGTGACCCAGAACAGGAACATATAAGGAAGTGACTGTAGTTCCTCTTTATCATCCTGAGATCAATGTGGATAAACCTTTTGGTGAAATTAGTTAAGCACCAAATTAAAAGGAACGAGAAGCGTGTGCAAATTACATTCTTTTCACATGTGAGTTCTGAACAAAGAGACTGACTAAACTGTTCAAAAGCGAGTCTATGGATACTATCTATTGACTTGAAGATCTGGAATTAAGCTGTTATGATGGCAAGCACCAATCCTGCTGAAATGTCCATGAGCAAGAAACTGATTTCTAGCTTCAGTGTTCCTAGTTCCTAGTCTTTATGTGTGAAAAGACGATTTTAACTTCAGTAATATTTAAAGATATTTTGGGGAAATAATCTTGATATTCTGAGCCAAATGACAAAACATGTATTTTGTAGGAGAAAAGGAAATGAAAGAAGCTGGAGATCTTGTGAGCTGGCCTCCTAATTAACCTCTGGAGTCAGACAAACACAAATGCAAGAAATGCTCAGGCCAAATCTGGAACACATTCACACTGTCTCTTTTCAGTTACATCCCCACAAGGTGCTGTTCAGGAATGTGGGCACTTCTACTTAGAATAAGACAAATTCCAGAGAAGGCCTGACGCTCAAGTGAGACACTACCCCTGATTCATCTCTCCGTGCCTTTCCCCTCGATCCAGCCCCGGCAATTGTGTAAAGTCCTCACACCATGGCAACTGAGCTGGTATGAGTCAATCCTTTAGATAAATGCATTAATGTTATCTTCTGGGGTCAACAAAATGTGAGCTGACTATAACTTTATCAGCGCAAATTGGCCACAACACTGCGGCTTTGACATGGAAATGAGGAGTTAAGTGTGTGAGCTCTGGGCTTGGTGCCTAGTCTGCGCCACCCACAGAGAGTGCCAGAGATCACCATGGAGGTATCCAAATGTAGCAGCCGGTCATGCGAAAGGGCAACGGCTACCTGGCTACTTGGAGGAATAAATTACACTCTTAATATCCTGCCATGCAAAACACCAAGTGAACACAGCCGCGGCCATGCCTGTAGGGTAGGAAGGACAGGTGAAGAACTGTGTACTTTTAGGTATTTTTAGTCACAGTTGAGCTAAATGATGCAAGCAGGGGGGAGTCATGGGATGACACAGAGTGGAAACACTATGCATACAGTGCCCTCATATGGTTAATGTTAACAACTGCAACTATGGGCTATTCCAGTAACTTTTCCCCACCTGAATATTTTCACAAAATTTAAACACAGATGTGTGTGTTTACAGTGTATCAACAACTATACTAAAACATCTAGTTTCTAGATTCATTACTGACTCCAGTTGGGGCATTCTGCAGTCAGGTATTTTTTATTATTTCTGATCAGAATTGCATACTTTTGTATACCAGTAATATCATCTTAGCTTTTTACTCCCTCATAATTTGGGGCTGTTCCATTAACAATATAAATGCATAACAATGCATACATGACAAATATTGGTCTTTATGCTGTCATTATTTTGTCTTTTTTTTTTAAATAAATATTTGACTTTTGAACAGTGTGGGGTTGTTATTTGCAGTTCAAGTAAGACTCCCATTCATTATAAATACTGGTGTTTTGCTTTTATTTTATATATATATTAGTATATCTCTTTTAAGAATTTGATTTCTTTTTGACCTAATTAAGCTAATGGCTGTTTCAGTTTCATCATCAAATCTTTTACACACTGATTGGCCTAATGTTTTTGGTTCTGTGACTGCATAATATATTTAACATCTTTGTGTGTATATATATACACATATATAGTGATATGTAGGTGAGAAAAACAGCTTGTTTTCACTCCTATTTTCCAGTGAAATCAATGCCAGCAGACTGTTTTTCTTCCCAGCCTGTTGCATGAAATTGAAGACTTTCCTAGAGTGAGTCCCACATCGCAGCCCACCGCATGATAACAGAGCTTGTTGTGTGACGGCATGAGAAGCATTGACCTGCTGTCCTTTGATAATATTTACAACAAGGCTCCCTGGATTCCCCGCATTCCACTCCTCTCCAAAACAACTCATTCAGAGCAGAGTGTTGTTCTGCACATAAAGCTGGCTTTACTGCAACATTATACCCGACCAACGGACAGAGAAGCTAATCTCCACGACCCATGTACTCTGCCCTGTTTACATGTATGCTATTATCTGCAGACTGTTTACAAAAGTATGACATTTATTTATGTGCCATTGGATAGGTTCCTCCAGTTGTAACGGAAAACATATCTAATGGATTTGAACATATTTATGAATGTCCATATGATGCTTAGGGCAATAAAAAGCAGGGATGAGTGGTTACAGGATGGTTAGAACCAAGGTCAGGGTAGAGGTTGTGTGAAAAAGAGACTCAAATGTGCCTTGACTTGTTAAAGATAAAGGGAGTTGTGCAGTAATGGAAGGCTAAGTTCAGTGCTAATACGGCCTGCTATGGGCTGTGTCAAAACACCGCTGCCTGCTGAGGGAGTGGAGAGAAAGCAGAAGCTGTTTGCATTCCTTCTGGATCTGCGTTTCCCCAGTGCAAATGTGAAGTCAGTGTACTCCTACACACTTATACCAACTATGCATTATCTCACAGTGTAATGTTGTCAGCTGCTGGGAGCTGGCAAATACTTCATGTACTCTGACACTGTGGTCTTTTCCCTGAATGGACCAAAGACCAAATGAACATAAATAATGTGACTACAAGTCCATTTTCTTTTAGATTTACAAAGTTTTCTAGATTTCTAATACACATGGTTTTAAGTGCCTGTGACTGATATTTTTTCTAGTTGAATTTGGGGTATTTGGGGTAATTTATTACGGAACAGTAAATGGACTATACGATGTATTACTTGTTTCTATATTTATTTTACTGTCTAAAATATTTTATTTTCCCTTTAATAAGTTTATGTGGATTTACTAGATCTGACACACAATTTGAATATTTAGCAAATGTCAGATCACATGTGATTAATTCACAATTATGGGTTTTCTGATATTTTCCATGGTTTTGAGATATTTCACATGTGCTTTTTGTAAGGGACAAAACATTTTATATGAAATAATTCATCACATGTGAAACAGCATTTCACATGTAATAAACTGACATACAGGTACATGTGGTACTTGGACATTTTACATTTGTAAAGGGTTTGTAAATGTTTCTCTAAATAATTCTTTGCCTCATGTAACACACTTTAAGATGCCCCATATTTAATACTGTGGCATTATTTGTTGGATGTGCACTGTACTATTTTGTGCATATTTATTAAGTAGTGTATATTCATTTTGTATTGTCTTTTTAACATCTGACCAGGGAAAACAGATGAAAATTAATCTTTTAGGCCTTTTAGCTAACTCTGCTCACTTACAGTTTTTTTTTCTGTTGATCAATAACCCCTGTCTTTGTCAAATAAACATAAAAACAATAAAATCAAATAAATACAAATAAATTCCAGTCCGTGGCGCCAAACATCTCTTCTATTTTCTTGACATTAGTTAATATATGATTAATACTACAATGCAAGGGCAACAGTGAATAATTGTGGATGATTTTAAATCAATAGTAGCATACCTCCTTACTGCTGCTTTCCTCCTCTGCTTCATAATCGCAGTTTCTGGCCGAGTGATCGATTTCTGCTCGGGCACTCACAGCGCCTCTCCTCTTCTGTTTGTCTTTGCCTGTGCTCCTTTGTCTGTGATTGACAAGGAGCTCTCTACTCTGAGGCAGCTCTGGGAACACATCATCGTCATCGTCATCGTCATCGTCGTCATCATCACCATCACCATGATCATGCTCATCATCCTCCTCCGGTGAAGACACTCCATCTTCAGAGCTCTCATTGACATAAGCATGGCCGTCGGCAGAGGAGGCACAGGTGTAGTGTGTGAAGGTGATGGAGCTCGGTTTGTGCTTCACGATGCGTAGGAGATCCAGGACTCTCTGGCCAGAATCAGGAACAGTCGCAGGGACAGTGAGGGTAGGAGGGGAGTCCAGATTGAGGATGGGGCACGGGTCCTGTGGAGGCCTAAAGATATGGCCATTTGAGATTGGCTCTAACCTGTCAAAGTCTGTTTTTACACATCTGCAGTTCAAGTCTACTGTCTGACCAGGACGATTCTGAACCACCTGGTCCGATTGTCCGTCTGCGACAGGAACAGGAAGTGAAATGTTACCACAGCAGCTGTCATTTGACCTAGCTAATGTGGACACAGTACCTGTCTCATGAAGCTGAGCTGAGGCCAGTGGACTCAGGTCCAGAGGTGCTTCACCAAGTAAGCACACAGCTTCTGCAAATTCAGTGCTGTTATGACTGACACAAAGAAAACTCTTCTTCAGCTTGTGTGTGTCCTCATCTGGCTCCAACAGCGAGTGCTGGGCTTCAGGGAGACAATCATCCGCTCTGTGGTCTGCTGAGCTGTTAGCTGAGAGAGCAGAGCTTTCTGAGGTCAACTCCTGTGTCGAGAGGGCTACGTTTTGTAATCCTGAAGCTGTCCAAGACTGATGTCCCTCCAAATTCACCACAGGTGGAATTTCCATTATTCTTTTATTCTACAGTTTCTCATAATTCAAAACGTAAATCCACAGGTATTTGTGCTTGATGTATTGGATGGCCATTTTTATCCAAGATTCTCAGTCAAACCACACAGCAGATAACCTGAAATAAACAGAAATGAAAATACGTGAATGGCATGTAACACATCTGACAAGCACCGACAGATGAAGCTTGATTTGCAAAGACAACAAGATGGACTATACATACTTCTTAGAGTGTTTCCACATGTCTCTGTGTCCTGTGATGATCAAAGTCCCAGTATACAACCAGAGTTTAATGTAAAGCTTCTAAATCCAGCTCAGAACAGCTCTGACTATGTGCCATCCAGCGAGACGTTTGCTGTGAAATTCAACATCTGGCTCAGGCTGGGTTGTTCAAGTCTGGATCTGTTTCACACACGATCATGGTGACATCACTGCACAGAGGAATCTGACTGCTCTTCCCCAGTAGGTGATTTACTACACACTACACCATTCATCAGGGCAGATGATGTCCCTGGTTGACTGTGGTTAACATCCCACTCACCCCATCATTAAGCCCTTCTTTAAAACACACCTTGGAAAGGTCCGAGACATCGTACACATGGAAAAACAAACAATTGCATTATTGTGCTGCTACAGATGATTATCCTCTTGTTCAACCACAAAGACTTTCCTCGGAAGACATTTTTGTAGCTGAGATAACAGTGCAACTGAACCAGGAAACTTCCAAAACATAACCTACACAAGACCTGCTGAGTCCAATCAACATGTTTTCCCCCGAAACACTTATTTGTATACATGGAAGCCCAGAGATTTTTCTAGAAAAGATTCAGTTATTTCAGTCTATTTTCTTGAAATGCACAATGCAGCTACAAAAAGTTACTTTTTGTAATTTTTGCACACACGGGTCTCTGCTGTTTCTGTGAGAAAGCTGCGGGTTGGCAGCACCTTTACCATGGCCTTGAGACACTTGACACACACCCACACAAACATGCATACACGCTCTTTTGCTTTTAGGACACACGCAGATAAATCAACCTCAGACAAGGACAAAATCTAACGATACTTTTTATAAATCTGGCACAGTGATGGAAAACTGGAAAATCCTGCATATGTATGTATTCGCAATTCCATACAGCAACGTTAAATAATAAGTAATTTAAACGCTATACTATAGTGCCTGCTATAAAAACCTGTCCCTACATGGTGAATGTGAAGTGAGTGTACAGGAGATTAGGGTTCCTTCCAAGAAACCTCCCTCTCAAAAAACACCATGCAAAGAGGGTCTCATTATTCTCAAATGAATGCAGAGCAGATTCAAATGGAGGGAAGAAGTCACAGAGAGAAAATGAACTGGGAGTGTTGACTGGTAAGGCAAGACCACAACTTATTTAAAGGAGTGAAAAAAAAAGCAACCAGCGTTGGAGAATTCTCAACAGAAAGGTCCTGAACAAGTCCTCTCATGTAGAAACAACCTATAGTATAACTTTCTCAACTCACCCAAGGAGGATTAGCAAAGAGAGAAATTGAGAGTTGCCAGCAGCTTCTCCATCATAAGGAGATGCCAATCATCACTGAGTCAGATTCACAGGAAAACAGAAAGCAGAAGACTCACCTGCTGAGCGGAAAAAAGTTGTCTGTGTTGCCCAAACAGTGTCACTGAGATCATGGCAAAACAGTGGTAGTGAGGCTTGTTCCTGTAAGAGCAGAGAGGGTTGGACAGCCCCTCGCAGAGCCACACTTATGTCCCCATAGGCCTATTCTGCTAAAAGGCAAGCTTGTCATCACAACTATCACCCCCTCCTCTTGTGTTTCCCTGTGGGGCTGCAGGAGTGTTCAGTTAGCTAAACCATTCAGAATATGCGTAAGAGCAAGGAGAATGTGTACTTGTTGGGAGATGGAAAGAGGAGGAGAAAGGAGACAGAGGGAGGGGGGAGAAAAGAGGGAGGGAGAAGGGTGGGTGGTTGGTGGAGGGAGCAGCAGCGGTTGGCACTGTAAAAGAACAAGGTAAAATGGGTTTCCAGCCCTCACAAACAGGCTGTGAGGGCTGGCTGACTTCACCGGCCCGAGCTGTGCAGGGGCAAGATGAACCGCAACCGTGACCTGTGGCTTCAAAACACCGGGCTGAGGAATGCTTTCAAGTCAAAAGGGGAAAGCTGTGAAGCTCCATCACTTACTGGAGCATATTACACATAAGATTAAGATGATATCTCCACGAGAGGATTTGATGCTGATCTGAAACCAAAAGCATGTTTCCTCAAGTTCCTGTTTGACACTATATGTAGAAAAACTGCCAGTTAGGAGTCTGTATCAGACAGCGAGCCAGTTTGCAGTGTAGAAGTCATATTATAAATCATGAACTGACAGGATGCTTAATTGTATGTTAGGGCAAATCACTCACTATTGATAGTTGATTCACATTTTATTAGTGTCTAATAAAGCAAAACATTTACTTGAACAATGAGGGAATATCCAAATAATCAAAGATATATTTCAAGTCATTCTTCATTCTCAAATCCTGGATTATCCTTGTAATATTTACATACTTTTAGTGTTTAGCTTATCATTTATGATACGTGGAACAGAAGCTACAAGCGATTCCCATTTGACATGGAAGATAAACAAAAGCAAAATCACAATGCAAAAATAAAACACATAAGCCAAATTTGAGCCAAGGCATTCCTCAGTAAACAATAGTCCTCTTGTGATTCAGTGTGAGTTAAGTTGTGGGAAGATCTAAGTATACCACATATAGGAACTGTGGGTGAAAGTGAGAGATGAGCATGCAGAGTAAACATGAAAGGGGCATGTCTGAGCATTTGCTTGTTCATTGGCTGAGGACTTGTTTATGCTGCTCCTGGGCTCCCTGATATGACAGGAGTGCCACAGAAAGAATTTGAGTTCACACTCTGCAAGTTGTCCTTGACTTCATACCACGGAGGGGTTCATTCATTTATTCATTTGTTTATTCACTAGTTCATTCAATCTCCTCACCAGGAGTGAGGTGGTGAAGCCACGGCCACAAATCAACACATAGACTCAGTCTGACCTCTGGCCAGAGGGGTGGGGGAGAAAATGAGCGCTGACTGACTTTTCTCATTCATAAAACACTTTGCAATCTGCCCGTGGCTGTCATTCTCTCTCAGCAATGTTTCAAAGCTTCTCCCTGTTTTTCTTTTTTTGGTTTTTACAAGTCATCTTCTGCCTCTGCCCTGTGCTGTGAATACATACGCACTTTATTAACTGGAGATCCTCATCTATGTCTCTCTTTAGACTGTACTGACTTCTGTGCTCAACAACATGCAGAAATGAGAGTATTTTGCTAACTAAAATCCAGATACAAGTCATGAAAGACAAAGGTAGAAATATTTAGTTGTATATTTGGGAATACTCAAAAAGCCATGCTGGACACAGCAGCCATGCAACAGCGCTAAATCCACTGTTTGACCGGTGAGATAAGGTATGTGTGCAAACTTTTAATGTTTCCTGATCTTTTGTTCAGAGTGAGTGACATTCCTGATGTCCTTGTTGGGTATCTGTGTTTACATTTCCACTATTGTCTGAATAGTTACATGGGAAGGTTACAGGAGACACACAAGAGGTTTTGCTAACTAATAATAAACTTAAAGTAGTACAACTGGATCTGAATTGTCCCTGAAAACCAAACTCCTTTAAATCAGTTTATTTATTAAAACAAGGTAAATACCAAAAGATATCTTCCCAAATTAAATAATAATTTCTCGTGTGACTATGGAGCAACTGGCAGACAATGTGCCGTGGTCTTGTGTACTCTGTCTGAGAAGGGTAACAAAAGTGTGCAGGTGCATGTGAATGAGAGACAGAAAGAGTGAAACACAGGAACAGAAAGAAAATGTGTCTGTCCCCTGTGTCTGCTCTTACAGTAAAAAAACATTTTGGAAACACCAACTTGAACAAATGGCTGCACTTAATGAATAGCAGCCTTTTCTCTGCCCGGTCTATCAGAGCTGTGGAGGTGAACAGTCCAAGGCCAGTGGGAGAGAGAACAGTTCGGCTCAAACACAGCTGGGTGTTCTCACAAGCTAACCTGTGAGGCCCTGTCTGTCTAAATTACTTTTAAGGATTTATTTGGGGAAATTTGGCTAAAAACAAGACTAACAGTCTATAGCCATGCAAGTGACTCTGTGAGGCTGTACTTGGGCAGTAGGCACAGCAGTGCTTTGAGCTGAATGCTAACGTCAGCATGCTAACATGCTCACTCTGACAACCCCTAACATGTGTAGCAGGTATAATTGTTTACCATGTTCGCCATCTTAGTTTAGCGTGTTAGCATGCGAACATTTGCTTATTAGCACTAAACAACAAAGTACAGCTGAGGTTGATGGGAATGTTTTAGGTTTTGCATGTATTTAGTCATAAAGCATTATCTGAATATAATGAATTTATATATTCCTTATCTAAATTGAGGGCCTAAGGAAAGAGGATAACGTGTGTTGTATAGATTGTAAAGCCCTTTGAAGCAAAATAGTAATTTTTGATTTTGGGCTATATAAATAATACTATTGATATTTTATGAGCTGTTTAACTTAAGTTTGAAAGAATTCAGGCACACTATGCCGGTGGCCAAATCTGAATAATTGGACAACCTAAGAAAAACACTTAATTTGTGTTTGTAATAAAGTAATAAACCTGTTTTTTTGAGATTTAAGTCTATTTAGATTTTAAAAAGTCCTAAAATTAGCATGTTGGGCCTGTGTGCCCATTTGAGCTTCTGTTTTTGTTATTCTAGTTGTTGAAATGAAAACTTCTCCTCAGTATCAATGCTAAATGTAACTTTTATAACTACAATCATATGTAGAGCTGCGTTGAATTAAATTGAAACAAGACAAGGCTTCCTGCTGCGGATCACCGCTATGACAACTATGTCAAGACAGGACCGGGGGTTACGTGGACCGGCTGCCAAAGCAAACTGCCAGAGATGGCAGGCATACCAAGGCCCGGACGCAGATCCTCAGCAGGCGGAGAAGCGCAGTGCCAACCCCTCCAGAAAAGAAGCAAATGTGATTGTGAGAGGATATTACTGTTTGTTTTTGGCTGATTTACAGAGTGATAAGAATGATAATTTCCCAGTCTGTTCACCATTCACTTCAGCTGGAAGAGTGCAAGAGACTGAAATTGACAGAGTTCATGACCCATTCATTGAAGAATTGCAACACCTGAGGGGACAAAATAGTCAACAAATTATTAATCTCAAAACAGGCTAGAAATATACACTTTTCAATATAACATTAGAATCTCTTAAACATATTTGTTTCTACTTTGGAATCTCTTCTGGTCTGTTCTCGTTTTAGACTTTGTAAAATGTGACAGTTTGACACAAGTAACATACTGACTCAAGCTTGTGCAAGATATTTCAGCCCTCAAGAGCGAGTACACAGTGCACACAGCCGTCTGATACACTGTAAAAAATATTGAGCAAAACATCTCAGTGCTGCAAATCAACTACAGTGGTTAGATTAACTTACATTTACTAAACATGAACTTTTGTAGTGTACATCGATGTTTGAAAGGTTTATATTTTACTCTCTAACCTAATTGTGTTACATTCATTTTGGATCTATTGGAGACATTACGCTTCAGTAATATTTACTTTAGAGAGTTCATATAAACTATTAGAACCTCCAGTGAAATTTTCAGTTAGGCATTAAGTTAAAAGACATGAGACTTTACCAGGCAGGGAGGGTCTAACAAAAAGACGCTATCGATGTGCATTATGGGAAATGTAGGAACATTGTTCGGAGTTTGACCCATATATGGGAATAAAAGTTTTTGACCATTACTTTTTAAATCTGCCTCTTAAGAGACCCACAACATTGTGAAAGTTCAATATTAATGTTTGGAGTACTTGTTTAACTGCCAAAATAAAATGAAAAAAAAAAAAGTTAATGACAAAAAAAATCTGCTACATGTACCGCTAAAGTAACAGAGACTTATACTACATATATACAGTATATACTTATATACTGACAGTGGAACGTGTGGATGTGTTGAGCATAAAGTCATTAGTAATGTGTGTTTACTGCATCACTAATGTATCGCACCAATACAAATAAATACGTTTTAAAAAATATATATATATAATCAGATATGGGCAAAAAGACATTCAATGTCTCGCTGATTCTTGTGTATTAAGTTACCTGAAACCTTCTTTTTGACTCAACACAGTGACTGTACACCCAACCATTGAATGGTTTATGGCTCGTGAGGATGTTTTACAGTGTACAAGGAGAAACGCATTCTGCGCTGTTATTTCACTTGCTGTCTCTTCTCTCCCTCTTCCCCTTATCAGCGGTATCAACGCGGCTGTCAAGACTGGGCAGACGTTCTGAAGTGCCTGTGGTCTTCTCATGGCATAGTGAGATTAAAGTGAGGGGAAGAGAATGGAGCCAGCTGTGTTGCTGAAACATGTGGCTGTATGGTCGCAGGTTTGCCTGCCAGCAACGCAACGTGTTATTGCTGCACAGAACAAGCGAGAGTCTGTTAAGACAGCAAAGACTGACAGGGTTAAATTACATCTAAAGTATGGAAAATAATAAAATTGTATCTGCTCCTGCAACACTGATAATATTCACGCCATGGTGCATTTATAGTAAGTGTAAACACATGAAAATCTATTGAAAAAAATCAATTTTATGCTGTTGCAACTCTTATGTAACATACCCAGCTGTGGAAAACAGACGAGTACAATACAACACGTAAACATCATTAGAAAACATTCCAGCAATACCACAGTCTGACTCAATATCTCTGCAGCTTTTTGACTCCCCGACGGATTCCCAGCATACCACTGGGCAGATGTTCTGAATTATCACTTCTCTCTGCAGTCTCACTTTGTCTCTATCCAAAGATAGCTGATTAAATCATCACAGAGTTGTTGTGGGTGCAAAGATAATGGCCTTTATGTTCAGAGGTTGTTGAGGTGTACATTCAATATTTAGTTTTTGTTACAAACTGCTCCTTTTAACATTTGAAAAAAATGTTCATAGGTGACCAGTAAGCAAATGTAAACCTAATATAAGGTATGGAGGTGATTTCACAATTTGATTGGACGTGTAAATACAGTAATTCAGCATATTTTCTCTCCAATCATAACAAGGAGCGATTAAGAAATATCCTCTATGTAAAAAAACTGCTAGCTAACTAAAAACATCAGCTAAGAAAACAAACAACTTGTCAGGGCAAAGGTGAACAAATGGGACAGTTTTAGAGAATCAAATGTAACAATCAGTTCAGATGAGAAATGTACGTTTTCACTCAGCAGGTGACGACATCCATGATGAAGCCAAGAAGACTGATGTTCATTTTTTGAGCACCTAAGAGTAAGAGTGTAAAAATGAATTTGGGTCACAGATAAATACCAAGAAGACAAAGCCACCTCATGTTATTGTTGATGTAAAAATAAAATGTATCCCATAAAATAGTCCAAGTCTAAAGTATATTTTAATTTGTATTGAGGAGTGTTTCATGTAAAATGATGCACACATCCTAATGAAACATCTGTGGTATCTAAATAGAGTTTCCATATTCAGGATCTTGAGACGCCCCACTGGACATAAAATCACACATTTTGTTGGAATTAATTAGAATCCGACCAGTTCCTATAACACCCCATGAGAGCTATTACTTTTGGCAGATGTGAATCTGGATTAATAATTGGTTGCATCTGGTGCTGATAAAACAGCACCAGATGCAACCATCTTGGAAAAAATACTCTATATATGGATGGTTGCCTGGTGTACTTAAATCTCAAAAAAACAGGATTATTACTTTATTACAAACACAAATTAAGTGGTTTTCTTAGGTTATCCAATTATTCAGATTTGGCCACCGGCATAGTGTGCCTGAATTCTTTCAAACTTAAGTTAAACAGCTCATAAAATATCAAACTTTATAACCTCAGACGATCAAACACCAGATCAAGACCTCATTCACAACTTAACAGAAACACAATTTTTAAACTACTTTGAACAGTAGGCCTTACATTTGTTAAATTGTGAGGAAATCTAAGCTCTAAAAACGCTTTGGGGCTTGGCACATATTTGGGTATGTGTATATTCTTGGCCTTGCTCCTCTTCATGAAATCTTGGTATTTCACTGGCTCACACATTACCGCTTTCTGACAACACATGCAGGCAGCTCCCGCTGTTAACCACCCAACAGCCACACGACAAGATGCCAAAACTTAATGAACAACTGTAAGGACATTCTCAAACAATGAGCGATGCTAGAGAGTAAAAACAAGATGTCAGCTCCAGTGATAGCGAGGGGAGATGTAAACATTGACTAAAATGATGGTAAATTACTGCACAATGATTTCACAGCCTGTCTCCCCAGCATGTATGTGATTATAGGATGGATGAGAGGTGAATCAGCTTGGCCTTTCATGTGACCAGGGGGGATTGCCTCGGAGGGATGAGGCAGCAGGCCGTCACCATCACACTCAGAGAGCAGCCACAAATGAATTCACTCCAACAACCCCTGTCCTCGCCTGCTGCAACACGCTCTGCCAGCACTCGCAATCAACCAGCGAATTCCTTCCGCTCTGAGTTGTGAGGTGGAGATGAAGGACGGGGCGTTTGTGGGCTCAGTGTTGTGATTGTGATGTTGTGTAATTGACAGGTATGTTTGAATCCAGGGTCTGATGCAAACATCACACCGCCCATTCCCCTTACTGGGGTCGGACAACAAACATGTCTGCTTCCAGGAACGTGAAGATACATGCCAAGATGACAGGGCTATTCATTGGGTTGAACACACATTGCGTGCAGCAAATCATTGATCCCATCCATGTGTGAACCAAAGGCAATATGTATGGTGCAAGGTCTTTAAGCCAAGCCTGCATGGCTTTTTTGGTTGAATAAACTTAAACGCTACCCTCAAAGCAAGGAAACAACTTGTTGATCCCTGAAATAATGTTTACTGTAATTTATGACAACACAATACTGAGAGTAAGAAAAAAATGTATTCAGAGGGCTGACTTACGTCGGCCTGCTATTATCTTGCCTGATGAGAGAAGAGGAAATCAGATCAAAGCTGAGCAGTTGTCAGCTTCTTCTTTTGTCTTTGCCAGGAATGAGCCGCAGAGCTGCACGGCCTTGAAAACAGCTGCTCACTCACAGCTGACTGTCAGCTGTGGTTTCTCTTTCACTGGTGCAAAATATTAAAGAACTATGTCAGGGTGTTTGCAGGTTTCAACTCTTTCTACAAATAATGTATACTTTACATATTGTTGGCCATTTTCAAATGCATTCTTTTCAGTTTTAGATTTTTGCATGTATTGTTACAGCAATTGATAATTAAGAAGATAATTGGCAGATTAATCTATAATGATTAAATCATTGTAATAATCAATTATTGAAATTAGACAAAAATGAATGCAGACTTGAGGTTCACTGTGATGGATGAACATGTTTTAAGAGTCTGCTAATAGATTTTCATACTGTATGGAAATGAATGGAAACCAATGGACGTCTGGCTTGCAAAATGATTACCTGTGATGTAAAGTAAAAGTGATTTGTATTAAATGAGCTAAAACGTGCAAAACCACTGGTAAAGTCCTTTAAAAAGACTAGATGACATCTAGAGAAACACCTTAGCCAAAGCAGAACAAATCTATATGTTAATGAATGAATATAACCAGCATCTGCTGCACAAAGCAAACTATCTTTCTGTCAGGATATATTGGAGTCTTTCATTTGGAAAGACAGTCCCTCTTATCCTCCTTCCTCTCTCCCTATTCGAAAAGCCTGTTAACAAGGCTGAAGTCAGTAATTGATTTTAGCTCTCTAATCTCCCCTCTCTATTATGAGGAGATCTCTCCTCTGCACCTGGGGCCAACGCTCTCGTCTTTTTTCTTATCTGCCGCGAGTACACTAGCCACTCCCAGTGGGGGCTGTACTAATCCCCATCCACCAGACTCTTCATACACACACACACACACACACACACACACACACACACACACACACACACTCTCATGGGAGAACCCCACAGCCGACAGTACACCAGACAGTGCCTTGAGCTGCCTGCCAGCAATGTAAAACAGAGACAGATGGAGAGGCAAAACCAGACACAAAAGTAGCTAATCAAAGGCCATTTTAGTACAGGGATAAGGAAACTGTGGCGTTTTCAAGCTAAAGAAACACATTTTTCATCTATAAAAAGCACCAATATGTGAAAATGCAAATACTGAACATTTTCTGGACATTGTAAAATATCACTTACCCTTCCACAGAGTCCTCTGTCACTTTAAACTGTAACACATGGGGGTGAAGACAGTAAATCTCTCAGTCTCTGAGTCTGACATGATTTCAGTGTGACACCATAAATGATCCTCTGCCATTGTGATTAACCACCTCAGCCACAGCACACTTTGGCTTGACAGGTGGGGAGTTGACTGTGAAGGCTGCCGAGGAGGACAGAGGAGGAGTGGATAAAGATGGTCAGGGTACAGACAAACTGGTGAATGCAGAGAAAAACAACTATTCTCATAGTAATATATGTAAATGCACTAGAAAGGATGAACAATTTGTCATGGGTTGAAAGTTAAAAACTCTAAAAGCAAAAGGAGCTTTGATCATTTGATGAATCAAGAGGAAAAAAACTGACGGAGAGCAGAATGAAAAGAGCCTCATGAATCATAAATTCACCTCATTTGCACGGGGTCTCCACTCATACCGACTTCGCTCTCAGAAAGATACGAGTATGTATGCAGAAAAATTGTCATCGGATATGATATGATAGTTAGACTGATAGACTCTCTTAACAGAGTGGAGGCTGCATTAAATTAACTTTACACAGAATGTATAGTCTATTTTACATAATCAAAGGATTTGAATCTCCAATAAAGATCATCATTTTATATTTTGCCCACTCAAAAAATATAAACTATATTCTGAAGTAGATTGCAAATATTGATACATGTACTAGTCTCCATTCTTGTATTATAAATTACTTCTCTTGCATGGGCTCAAGAACTTAAAACCTTGATATCCCAAATATTTCAATGAGGAATATTTTGGAACAGAAAGCACAGATGGAAGTAAGGCTAAATGCTGTGAATAAAAACCGAATATTAAATTGAAATTGAGGCACAAAAGACACCAACATTTACATATGATGATGCAATTCTAGTGCCGAGCCTTTATGGCAAAGACCAGTGCAAGTTCAGATGATAGGCCTACATTTCATGCACCAGGATGAAGAACTGCTTTGTTTCCCTATACCATTAAAATAAAAAGGTATATTTCAGTGCGTTTCAGAGTGTTAATACATTTTGAGAGTCTGCTGGTGGTATTTTACTTTATAATGATCACAAACTGTAATTTCTATTAAAAACCGGACGTGCTTCATTTAATATAGTACAAGGAGAAATGTGATGCATTCACAGGCAGATGAAAACATAACATATCTGGGTCTGACTGATGAAGCTTTGTGGCCATCATGTTGTACATCTGCAGTATTCACTCCAAATCAGTAGATGGTGGTAATCAAGCATGTAACCATCACGCTGTGTGTTATTTTCACTCCATGACAGAAGATGGCAGTAGCTACAGCATTAGAGGGGACAAACACAGTCAAACATCCAACATCCGTCAACAAACAGGACACCTTCGGCACGTTTACGGTCGCGCAGTTTCGTTTCATAACATCAAACTGCACAAAACATATAGCATCTCCCTGCCTTATGAAAACGAGTCATTTAGGATTAACGTCAGTCAGAGAAATGACCTGCATAAAACAAATCTTTTCTAAAAGACCTCACATAAACGTGGGGCGGCTCTTGGTCGGTGCAGCTTTCACCTCCTGCAGGTGTTTCCATGCTGAACTAGTAAGAACTTCTTGATTTCATAAAAGTGCACATTACAAACACAGTGCATTGCATTACAACTGACCTTACAGTGCAGTGAACCTTTTCACCTCGCAGGCGAGACATGAATCTAGCGGACTTCCAATCGTTCATCACAGCAAGTATGTGTGTGACCTCCCACCCAATCACAGGTTCCCCATGGGCAAGTTTCCCCGGGTTTTACACTTTTTAATCAAAGATCAAGTCGTTACAGAGAAACAGGTGAGTGACTCATTGACAGTTTCACCTAAAAATACAAGTGTGAAGAAAACTATTATTGTCTAGAGCTGAAATGTCACCACTATAATTGATTAGTCAACTGATGGTAAATCAATCGACAACCATTTTGACAGTTTATTAATGATAATGCTGCTTTCCTCTGGTTTCATATCACTGTAATTGATGTTTTGGTTGTGGACTGTTTGTTGGACAGAACATTGAAGGATGTTACCCTGTGTACTTTTACTATTTTCTGGGCAGTTTGTCTTTTTATAGACTAATCAATAATCAATAACAAAGAGTACTGATAGATAAATTGATCGTGAAAATCCTTGTTGCAGGACTAATATTATTTGGAATCCCTTTTCTCACATTTTCCTGTTAATGTGAATTTCCTTTTTCACAGTAGGTGTGGGTCCCTGAAATTGCCTCTAAAGATTTACTCAGCTGTGTGCACACTGAGGAGTATTTGAACAACTTCATAAATGGGAAAACAAACAAGCGAGAACAAAGAAGGACAGGTTTCCCCTGGAGTGTAGGCATAGTGAGACGCTGTCGATATGAAACAGGTGGGAAGAACATCTGAAGTCTCTTGATGATATAACATCCGAATGGCCTGGAAAGATCACGCTACATGAGCTGTTCACTCTCTCTCTTGTTGACAGGTGGGACTGTTCTAGCTGCAGAAGTAGCTCTGCAGAGGGGTATGGCCTGTAGTACAGCAGGAGGAACCCATCATGCTTTTCCAAGCTACGGTTCAGGGTTTTGTCTCCTCAATGACTTGGCAGTTGCAGCCAAATACCTGATGGGCATCTCCTCGCCCAAAAGGAAGGTTCTGATTGTGGATCTCGACGTGCATCAGGTAGCGTTAACTTGTCTCTGCTAAGCTTGTCTCAAAAGTACAGCATTTGTCTTTGTTCCTAGTTGATAAGCTCAACTTTTTGTCATTATTAACATCTTTTGCATCCAACAGGGTGACGGCACTGCTTTCATTTTTAAAGAAGAGCCCTGTGTGTTTACATTCTCGGTGCACTGTGGGAAAAACTTCCCCCTCCATAAACAACAGAGCGACCTAGATATCAGCGTGGAGGATGGGCTGGAAGACAAGGAGTTCCTCTCCACAGGCACGTTAACACACGCCATAATGATAAATGTAATGTGTTCAAGGTTTAGATCCAAATAGTGTGGCAGTCAAGTCACTAAATGTCAATTTGAGTCCTAAAGTCTTCAAATTTGTCAATTTATTTTTTTTCTTTTTGCTGGTTTCAAAAGAGGCTCAAAATGAACAAGCTAAATGAAAATTATAAAACTATTGTAATTAGTAGTATTTTAGCATTCATTTGAATGAAGAGTGTCATGTACATGTCTGATGATCTCTATAGTGGAGGCTCACCTTCCCTGGCTGCTGGAGACTTTTCGTCCAGACCTGGTTCTGTATGACGCAGGTGTCGACCCTCACTGGGAGGATGAGCTCGGGAGGCTCCGTCTGACGGACCGAGGTGGGTGATAACTTTTGACACCCAAGTACAGTATCTCCCCCCTACAAATCATTTCTAGACTGAATTTTGAATGACTGGGAGTATCTCGTAGGGCTGTATCAGAGAGATCTGTACGTGATGAAGACTGTGGTGAGCAGAGGTGTTCCTGTCGCTGCTGTTATTGGAGGAGGATACTCGAGAGACATCGACAAACTGGCCCTCAGACACTCCATCGTCCACAGAGCAGCAACTCAGGTAACTGCTTAACCAGATATTGTTGGATGATAATACAGAATAATTTACTTAAACAGTGTACAAAATGTTATAAGCAGTTTCACTTAACTTGAGTGGATATATATTCATGTTCTTCATATTTCAGGTTTGGAAGGAGTGTGGAATGTAAACCTTTACGCCCTAAATCAAGATGAACCTTGATATTTGATCTTCAGGAGCCAATGCCAATATAGATATTGGGAAATAAAAAAATCTGGTAATGCATACATTTTTATCAAGAATTATGAAAAAGATGTTGGAGACAATGGATTCCTAAAAGACCCACCATCTGCTCAGAGTATCTTAGAATATTTTGATCTGCTGGACAAATTATGTAATGATAAGTTTCAAAATGAACTCTTATTTCTGAAGTGTTATCCTTTTTTTTTTTTTTTTTGGTATACTGGACAGGATATTTGCAGCTAACCAAACTGCTGTATGTGATAAGCTAATATAATCGTCCATCCAATGTATAAAGTGAGCTCTACTCAGGATATTTTAATTTGAAAAGTTAGTGCTCGAGGTCATGACTATGTGCTATGTTGTAATTTAAGAAGATGTTCAACTTGCCGTTTACCTCATCAAGATACTGAATCAGTAGTTCTATAGTAACTGTCTGTGTAACTATTAAATATTGTGTTATTGAACTATACAATTTGCGGTCATCACTGAATGAAGATCTACCAAATAATTACAGGTGTCATTCATGACAGTAAACACAACACAACAACACTCATGAACAAAAATATTTAATAAGGAAAAACAAATTCAAACTCAAAAGTATTTACATCAGGTCACATAAGACATTAAGGTACCAGTGTCACTTCAGAACAAACAGTTGGTCCACACATACTGTACTGATCAGGATATATGCTGTCCTTGGCACAACAGGTACAGATAACCACCAGTATGTTTCAAGTTTCACCTATTTTTGTGTCATTCACTGACATCAAGCAGCGACATTTGTGGTACAGTGCAATGTTTATTCACAGTATATGAGGCAGTTGATTTTGCTGAAACATACCAGTTGTATAGCTCAGCGTATTACTTCAACACCAGACAGTATACAACTACTACAAACATCGAGCACACACACAAACTGTCAACACGTTCTTTGAAACAATTGGAGAATCAAACAACAAGCGAATGCACAAATGTTTTGTGAAAATATTCTGCACAACTTTGAGCTCTTCTTATGATAGTGTTAATGATTGATAGATTACATATGAGCTGTTTACAGAAAGTCCCACCAAGAAAGTCCATAACGGATACTTGCTGCAAGCTTAGCTCCTCATATTCAGAGTCAAGGAACGTGCAATTGTAAAACAGGCAGACACAAAGAATAAAGTAAGAATTTTCCACTGTAGTCAGTGCAGATGGAAGAGTATACTGTAGTCTCACAAATTCCTCTCTGGCTAATATTAAAAGTCCAAAGAGAAAAACAGTGCATTTCTTAACGTTTCCCTTGCCGAAATGCTCTTTTAAGAGTTAAAATCATTAGCAGCACTGGAGCTCGCTGTGGTTTGACAATAAAAACTCATTCTTGACTCTAAAAGAGAACACAAACTGGACACCTGGATACTGCTTGTTGGTTTCTCGTATTGAAGTAGATACTTATTATTAATACTTTAAAAACATAGTATAGCCATTGTTGAACACCGCCATCCTCTGTGCATCCTCTGCTGCTGCAAAACCATAAAATAATAGTTAATGCTAGATATGGATGGGTCTGTCACACAGCTGGTTCCAGGACTACCCAAAACCTAAAGAGAATAAAACATTGCTAAAAAGTTAAATAGAGAATTGCAGCAGTGGAGTACTTTAGTGTTTAGTGTACCTTCAACAATGGCTACATCTGTATATTTACTTTCCAGTTACAAGAATTTAATAATCATCAAATGTGTGATTCAGTGCTAAAATGTGAGGCAGAGTTGATGCAAAATAAAATCAAGTTAAAATCATATTTTCCATAACTGAACTTTCTCTGCCACCACACACCAGTTGGCATGATCAAAGTAAGTGTGTGTGACATGAAGCTCTTCAACATGATTCTCTATCAGCTCTGCCAGTTCTCCCTCCCTGAAGACGTGATAGTACCTCAGGCAGGAGCCCTCCACCTGCCCCTCGCTCCCCTGAGGACTCCTTGTGCTTTCCTGCTGCTCTCTTCCCTGAGGACCTCCTTCACTTTCATTTTCAGACTGCTTCAGGCACTCCTTCTGGAAAGGGACCAGATCTGGCAGGGCCAGAGAGCTACATTCCTGGGCTAAAGATACTGAGACACTCTGGTTTTCTGTGCCGTTGTTGTTGGTGGTGGAGTTGTTGCCTCCAGGATCATTTTGTCCCTTGTGCAGGTCTGTGACAGAGTCAAAGACATCCTCCTCTGATCCGATCACAGATGGCGGGGAAAAGAAGCTGGAGACCTGCTTGATGAGGCCCCGTCCTCTCCCACGCTGGCTGGCCTTGTTCCCCTCATTTTCACCTGTGGGTGAAGATAAAGTGCTCAGGTCTCTGGAGGACGACCGGGAGATGGCTAGGCTTCCAAAGTCGAACACAGAATCCAGAGACCTGGAGAAGAACCACAGTCTCTGTGTCCTCTGCTGTGGCGTGGTGCAGGTCAGATCTTCTTCGTCTGCCACAGAGGATGTGCTTCTAACCTTCCTGTGCTTGTCAGTGTTGTCTATGGCTTCGCTCACGCTCTGAGCTGCGGCCCTCCGTCTGGGTTTGGCGTGCTCCCTGTTGAAGCCGGAGGACGAATGAGGGTTGGGGTTCCAGGGAACGAAGATGTCCTGTTTCTCAAATTTACGACGTTTCTGCTCCATGGCCCACACGTAAATCATGATGCGTCCACCCACTCGCAGGGTGCGAGCCATCTCCTTTATTGCTCGAATACGACGCTCTTTGGTGGACAAATGATGGATGACTGTCAAAAAAAAACATTAATTTGTCAGAATTAAGTAGGATGATGAGTAGGCATTTATTAAATTATGATGAGTCACATTCAGCACTTGCATCAACAAAACACATTAGGTACACTGTGGCACACAACGTAAATTAATAGTGTGGGTGTCTGCTGTCGTCTTTGGTCCTAATTACACTCCTTTGTTGGAGGACAAACATGAATTATTTCACGCTGTTGGCTAGGCAACACAAGCTTGTGGTAAACTGATGTTTAGCATTATTATGAGTTCATTTAATTTCACGCAAATGGCAGCTGCTGCAGTTGAGCTTCATGCATATGAATGTAGTGATTTGTTACTGAGTGGGAGGAATCAACAACCTCTAAACCTTCCCTTTTAACTGTGTGTGTTCGTCCATTACCTGCAATAGAGAGCACGGCGTCGAAGCAGCTGTCTCTGTAAGGCAAATTCAGCCCGTCGCACATCTGGACCTCGTGTCCTTGGCTCCAGGCAAAGTCCACCAGGGGGCGACAAACATCGCACCCCAGCTTGAACACCTCCTTGTTGATGTTGAGATACTTGCCATTGCCACAACCTGCCAAGGACAAGACAGTCAGCTGCAACAATAGTGACTGATTAGGAATGATAAGTGGTCTGAGTAGATTTAAAATACTCCCTCCTTCTCCTTAAGGGAAGCAAACTTTAAGTACTTATTGCACAATGTATTAATGATTAAGTGTCATGGGATTGACAAGATTACGTCACTGCTGGAGGTGACACCCACCAATGTCAGCGACGATGCTCCCCGGCTGCAGGTCCAGCAGGAACTGTCGTACCTTCGGCCAGGCTTTATAGCGGCTGTCGTTGAAATATGGAGCAATCTTGTCATAGACACTGTGCACATGGTCTCTCTCGAGCTGACTGGCAGCCTGCTCCATCATGTTCGTCCAGGCTGCCTCATGCAGCGGGCCTCACAGTATCATGTCTGCAAGAACAAACACATCTCCCTGCTTATTTCCAAATGATAAATCCATCAAATAGTTAGTCTGTTTCATTAGGAAAATAAAAAATAGCAATGTGGACCCCCTGCAGGGAACAGCACAGTGGTGTTCCTCTCTACATGCTTGTTAAAGTACAACAAGGTCAGCTGGAAACCTTAATCAGCAGACACACTCAAACATCTGTCAGGCAGCAGCGCGGTAATTTAACACCAAACCCTCCACTTTGTACTTGAAGCTGCGTTCATGATTAGGCAGCCTCCTCACATCCACCCTGCAGTCCTCCAGAAGGACAGACTGATGTTAAGCACTATGAATAAAAGTCATCAGGTTTAATATGTCATCAATCGTCTGTAACTGTGAAAAAAAACAGCGCAGAGATCATAAATTAAGTAACAAGGTAACGGCGAGGAGGCAGTCCCCATCTTACAGAGCACTCAGCAGGTCCATTTCCACAGCAGCCGTGTCAAATTGTTTTTTCGGTAATGCAGAGGCAAAAGGTCAACACATAAATCATTTCGGTTGGCAACAAGATGCAAAACAAACAACATCAATCATGTTTGAGTGAAAGTTCCTCTTGTAAAGATTTTCCTTAGCCATGTTATACTGTCTGGAAGCGGACACCAGGCTGCTGCTGGGTTTTTACATATTATAATAATATTTCATTTAGTGTCACAAGCAATGGATATAGATATAGATTTCAGCACCAGCTCACGTTCTAGGAATCACTTTTACGAAAGATGACCCTCATTGCTTCTGAGGAGGACTTTCAATTTCCCTGGAAATTCAAGGCTAATATGTACACATGTGGATAGATTTGAATCTGATTACATTATTTTCCATCATCTGACAGCACTGCATAACTGAACATCACCTCACTGTGTTACAGCTTTAGTTGAGGTTGTTAATGTAATTGTCAAATGAAAAAGACGTTTCTTTTTCTACAGATGCAGAATTGTGGCTACTTTCATAGTCCTTTCACTGTTTTTTAAATTAAGGATTACTAAGAAATTTATATTCCCATAATTTGTTAGAAAAGATTATGTAGCTGAGCTAAACTGAGAAGTTCGATAATATGGTTTGAAAATAATTTCAGAAATAGTAGCTTATCACATTAATGAGGATTTTACTGTTTAACTTTCAGAGGTGCATTATAGAATTTCAGAACTGATTGCAAATTTGGGAATTATGTAATTGTGATGTTTGTGTTATGTCTGGTTTTCACAGCTCCCACTGCAGTGATCTCAGTTTATTAGGATGCGGCCCACAGTTCCTGCAGTACTGCTGCGGCTCCCTCAAGCACTATATGTACAAAGAGTTTTTCTACAGTATTATCCAAAGGATAACCTTGTTATTTTAGACTAACAAATATCTTAACATGCAGAGTTCTCATTTGACTTGTGTGGTTATCTTTCATAACATTTATCATGTGGTTTAATTAATTTCATGCAGAGCAAACCCAGACATAACACAATTTCCATCACATGTTGACTACAAGGAGATTTTAAAAGCAGATGTGTACAAAGTGCACATGTTTGTAAAGCTGAAGAATTGAATCAAACTGTAGAAGTCTTAATAAGATTTTCAGAGCTGCCTTTTCCCAAAAAAAACTTATATAAACTTATAGGGGAAATTCATCACATGCTTTCTTGCAGCATGGCATCAGTTGGGTTAGGTAGGTCAGAACAGGTATTTAGCAAAAATACAGTTTGTTAACAAACTATAAATTCATCACATTGACATTTGACTCTCCAAACCTTAGTAAGAAAATACTTAATAATAACAGTATCTCCACAAATTTGGTGGTTTGTTTGTTCAAAAAATGTGGGCTGCTAGAAATATTTTGCTTTTATAATCTTTTGTAGACTATGTATCTCCAACTTCATCTCCAAGTTCATTAAGTCTGTAATTAATGAGGAAAATACTATTTTAAATTTGGTAATAGCAAAATAGGTTGCTTTCTAACAATTGAATAAGGCCAGCAGAGAAGTAAGCTGTCTCTTTCTGCGTCTGCATTCTACATTTGATTTGTACAAACACTGATATTAAGCAACAAACCATCATTAAATCACACAATTGTGCAAGATCAGTGCATAATGTGGGTATGTTTGCTACAACAACACACTTTCAACCCATCTCGAGCGAAGTGACAAGGATTTTCTGCTCTGTGATATAGAGATGATTTGCTCTTTTGAATCACATGTGATGGATGAAAGTTGTCAGTGCCGACTCATACCAGCATGCATCATATCTCAACGCCATCATACAGCTGCCATATGTTGCAAATCAATAAGGGGTGTAAATATAATAAGAAAATCAGAAACGTTTACCATTTATGTCTATCTCCATTTGCACTGCATAATATTCAATTACAATCCACTTCATCCTCCATCCACTTTCAGCTTCATCCAGAGTGTAGAAATCTGCTTATGATGGTTTTAGTGTTCTATTAAATAGCGTAATCCATATTTACCTCTGTTTTACAGTACAATATGTCTGCCTGTAAAGAAATTCACAATAGCAGATCTAAAACAGAGCGGTGCAACCTAATGAACCATGTAATGCCACAGTGCACTTTGCTGATGAGGTAAACCAGAAGGAATGCAATCAGACAGTTCCCCTCTACCTCTCTAAAAAGACATTAGACTGATATGTCCTTGGATGTAATATTGTCTGGTGCCCATTGTGTGTGCACCACTGTACACAATGAATATTACCAGGAACATTTACCACAGGATATTAGCAACAAAGACCAACCTGTGCTAGATGAAACATGAAAGTATTTCTCTCTATAAACTGATTGTCAGAGCCGTACCCTCACTGTGCATTACCAGGATCGTCTGTATTCTCCTCCGCTGGTAAATATAGTGTGTGTGCAGCATCCCATCTTCCTTCACTCAGACCTATTTCTGGACCACCATCATCTCCATCATCCCAGCCAAGTGGAAGGAAAACATCCCTTATGTAACATTGTAATCTGGCCTCATTCAGTATTGTCTACGATCAATTCCGCCCGAGTTTCCCCCTCTGCTCACTAAACTGTGGCCGTCCTCGGCTGACATTATGTAAGCGGCAGCTGGGGAGGCTCAGAGCACTGCCTCTGACTGACAATAGGAACTAAAATTAAATCAGAGGACAGAGGCAATGTCTGGCACACAGATTTGTCTGAGGTATAGGACATTCACTGGATGAAGATAAAATCAGGCATCACCTGTAGCTTTTGGTTTTTGAATTTAGCTTCCATGGTAAATCTCCAAATATCAAAATAAGTTCTATAAATATATATTTTGGTCACAACATATAGCTCACAATATGAGCAGCAGCTTGCCTTTAAAGTTGTGCAAGTCATATCTAACTTTAAACAAATGTTCCTGGACAGTGTTGATAAGGGAGCCCTCAGGTCAGACCTCAGCAGTGCTTTGACGAGATTAGTGGTGTTAATATGTATTATTCTGCCAGCTGCCATTAACCGCTGCATGAACACAAGGAACCACAGAGAACAGGTTTACCCATCAAGTCTGCCAGCAGCTAATGACTCAACATCAACATGTGGTGAGAGGTAGTCTACTAAACTTAGACTCGCCTCACTGCTTCAAGGATCTATTGTTCTCAGACTGCAATGTATAGGACATATAGACTGTAATATGTTTGTTAAATATGCAGACAATAATGAGTTAATGTACACAAAGGCAATAGATATAGAGCACAGTCATTGGACAGACGAAATGCAACTCAATTCAATCTGAATCTTTTTTTTTGTTGTTGTCCATTTTAAGTGCTTTGAAACGTATTCCAAAGTACAACTACATTTATTTAAATTTAAGAGTCAGACTTTCCCTGCATATGGGCTACTAGCCTACTTTATGTCCCATGAAAGTTTCTTTCATGGATTATTTCATATCTAGATAAAATATACCCAGGTCGGATTTTAGACATTTAACTAACCAAAATATAATATACATACTCCAATAACTGCAATGATCATGTCAATATTTGCGCATCCTCTCCTGTGTCCTTATGATACACAGAAAAAGCAAGCCACCTACCGTACGACGTGTAAACCGCCGTGCAATTATCCGCCTCTATCCTCAGGTCGCTGGAGGTAAACTTCCCTCTCTGCACATGCGATTGATCTACATGATCAATCTGCCATAAGGATCGGATGCACGCGCTCGACACGGCCGCACCGAGCACATTATCAACGACATCGTGAGGACGGATAACGCCAGCCGAGAGAAACACCTGCCGTAGGAGACAGCCAGCAGCGTACTGCTCGCCGGGACTGTATCAAATCCATAGCATGTTGAGCCCTACACCTGTCAAGGTAGTTAGGAAGTACAGCAAGACTTCCGGTGAGATGTTTCAAAATTAAAGCCTCGTTGCTGAAAGAGTAAAACCATTGCCTACCAAGTAAATATTGTGTGTTAACCCAACATTTTTGAGGCAAGCTTTCCTCTCCACCATAACACGATAGTTTACTTATGTGTATGTGTAAGTAAAACAAATATTTACATGGTGCCTTTTACAATGTGTTTTCATTTAAAGCAGTAAATCATGGACAGTGGAAAAAAACAAAACAAAAAAACAAAACAAAACAGAAACATTAACATTGCTCAAAGTGAATGAATAGGCTAAACAATATGAGACAAAGGCAAAGCAAATGTTAGACGATTAAGATAATTCAGTATAATGATAATAATGATAACAAAGGGAGAGCATCTCCCTTCCTAATGATGGGAAGATCATTTCCGAGATCATTTTCCTTGAAGGAGGACACTGAATGCAGTGAGCATTGCACAGACTGGAGTGTGCAATTGTTCTTCCTATCATTATAATCAAAGTTGAAACAGAGATCACAATAACTGCAAATATAAATCACAAGCAAAGCCCTCTGTTTTCCTACATGAGGTGGCTTCTCTGTTAAATAGAAAACAAAAAACAAGTGTAATGAACGTAATTATATCAGACAAATAAATATATGGGCACAGTAATTCACAACCTACTCATGCATTCTTCTTTAATACTATTTTTCTTGTCCTGTACTTATCTATTGATTGATTGATTGATTGATTTAAAGCTGTATTCTGTCTCTCTTTGGCTGAATGGATGCAAATGATGAGCAGTTCCAGATCAGCTTCTCTTGAGAGTGGTGGACTAATGTCAAGCTTTGATAATAACATCATTGAGAAATATATTGAATTCCATGCTTTTGGTGTAATAAAAACAACCAAGGTGAAATTAGAGAAATTTACCAGTGAGGGTAATCTGATTATTCCACTGAGACACGCTTTCATTATAGCTATCATAGGCCGTTGTATTCACTTTAGTCCTGTCAAGTATTTACTCCATATGTATGTATTTGTATACTGTACTGTTGTTAAACAGCTGCTCAC